>MU127872.1:6384-112844 GCA_014904975.1 Marasmius fiardii PR-910
GAAACGTAGTAGAATAGGAGAAAATATATTAAAGCTAATGAACGGAAACGCGGAAGTAAAGTAGGGGTGATCGTAGACGAAACCAGTAGGAGTGATCGTAGACGACACCAGTAGTCGGGGTTCCATCTTCCAACACACTGAGGCCTGTTGAAGGTTTGGCAATCAAGTTGACGAAATCTTGGACGAAACATGACGGTGACCTCAATAGTGAGTAAAGGCCTCGAAATTTTAGTATCATGTTAATAGCTATAGACCATATAAATGACATTTCTTCTCATCTCAAAGGTCCTATGTCCTCATAAATTTTCGCAATTGGAGTCGATGCAGTTTGAGGCCAGATGCACTGGCAGCACGTTCAACGGATCGAAGCAAGAGCGAAAAGCTTTGTCAGCAACCACAACTCGACATTTGCTTTGCCCTGACGCCGAGGTTCCAACTAGGTTTCTTGGTCGGCGATTTGCTTTTCGTTGAGTCGCTCACCAAAGCCACCTACGAAGGCTCGAGAGCGGCTCGTGGACACGCTGCTCATGCCGATGGTCGGTGTTTGTGACAGGTCGACTCGAGTGGGCAGTTTAAAAATCGTGGGGGCAGCTGTGGTATTTCCTACAAATGGCGTTGTCTCTCCTAGCGTCCTTTCGCGGCACGAAATGGCCATAATCCCTTCTCTGGGCCATGCCCAGCGGGGGTGAACGTCAGATCTCTTTCTAACCCACGAGGATGCGCCAGACCTAACCCTCTTCGTCTCAGCTCTCCTTCTCGAAAGTGCTGGTACCCTCTGTAGTGCCATATGAGCACATGTTCTCGTTGAAGCGGTTCATTCACGAGTGCTCGTGCAGATGCATGACTGCTGAGTTCAGGTACCAGAGGGAAGGTGTGTTAAATGATAACGGTTCCTCTTCGCTCGTATCGCCAAAGCCAGCGTGGAACATGGATGAGGGAGGATGGGCCCACTCGAAACAGAGCTCGGGTGATATTCTCTGTGAAAAAGGTGCAGTACGAGTTGAGGACGTGTTCCGTGTCTCCCCCGAAGAGGTGTGCTCCTTATCATGGTTACTTGGCTGTTGCCTTCTAACACTTACTCACTAGCTATAGGCTGCGCTCGAACAACGGAGAATACTCAACGATGAGCGTCCTTCATGGGGGAACCTTATGTATCACTTCCGCTACATCAACATCTGCCAATGACGAGCTCCACTCGCTGCAAGCTCGACCGTTGAATTTTCAAGTGCTCACCCCGCCCGACCTCGACTTGAAACTGCGATCCAGCCAAACCGATTCGTGAAATGTGTTGAGGATACTTTGTGATGGTACTGTGCTGCTCAAACTGAAAGACGAATGCGAAGGGAATGATCGTACCCCTTGAAGATGCTTGTAATAAGAGCAAGGTCGGGAAACATGTTGCGCTTCGAGTTGGTGCGGCTGGTGGTTGGCCGGTGATTTTGTACTAGGAAGGGCTTCCGGTACTTGGGAATTGATGGTTGAGGATGTTGAGGGTGCTAAGTGAGGGTGCTGAGTGAGGGAGGTGTCACGCTTCAGCTTCAGACCAAACAGGCCTAAGCAGCCTTCATGCTCGTTTTCCACGTTCTCGACCAACCCCTCACGATACTTTTTCATTCAGAACGAAATAATGCTTCAATAACAGAAAGACAAGTACTGAACACAATTCCGTACTCACTGGCACTGAGCGAGGAAATAGAATATAATTACCGAGAGGGCAGCTTTGTCAGCATCTAGACCAACTCGACACTCACAAAATTCAAATTGAATCATCCACCATTCTGGAAACTTTTATGGCTCGGAGCATACTCCTCTCATTCAAAACAGGCTCTCTGAACAGTTATCGTCAACGTGTGACTTTTTTTCAAGCTTCAGCAACACTTTTCTCGCCCTTCGCCTTCTTTATTTCTTTCGAGATGGTCCTCAAAACACGCTATAGACGGCTCGTGCTTCAACTGAAAATGGGGAATTACCTCCAAAGTACTGCACAATACGAACGACTTAAAGTAGTCGTCATGAACTACGCCATTCTCTTCAGTACTTGCAAAGCCACGCACTTTCAACTGTGATTTTTCCTCATTGCATCGAAGAATCGGCCGACATCTTTTGCCCTCAGGAGCTCTTTGACAAAAAAACGAAAGGCTTGCAGATCTCTATGGAACCTCCCACTCCAAAGTTTCGTCCGGTGATTCGTGATACTCGGAGCCGTGGCAGCCAGGCAGGGTCAAATTGACGCCAATCGACAGCTATAGTGATCCGGAGCGCAAGTTTCCAAGAGCATCGTACTTCCAACCACCGCCAATACCAGATTGTTCCCGCCTCCCCGCCCGCAACCAATTAGCAACTTCCTCTTCACGTTGTGTCAACGCCTGGAGTCATGCGTCTCAAGTACCCTCAACATGACTGCTCCTATACTTAGCGGCTTCTCACACGTCTTTGACAGCACTCCAGACTCCACCGATTTTCATATTATCTAGAAGCGACAGCGAAAATGTTTCTACTCCACCTGTGGACAAACATCTCAGTTCTAAGAGTCCCATGAACTCCAGTACTACGAAAATATTCCGTCACTCGAAAGTTTTGTATTCTCCACAATCTTCGTTTCCGACTCAAGCACTTTCGAATTTCGACATGTCAAAACCCGAAGGATGACGCGATAGCCGCTTGCATCGTATTTCGGGTCATTCGGCAGGTTAAACCGCTGGGAGGTTCCCCTTATAAGATGCGGAGGGAGCTCCCTCGCGAAGTAACCACTAGTATCCTTACACCATGGAACACGCAAGAACGAAAACAGCAAGCAGCCCTCCTCACTATTTCGATCCAGGCCATCAAACAAACGACCCTACTGGTGATTTCGATTTGGAGGTTGTTATTCCGGAACAACATGATTATCGGACGTTGATTATTTGTTTTGATGGAACTGGTTAGTTTGACTGGCTCCTCCTTTTCTTTTTTTCAAACTCTTTCGAGGATAGGTGATCAATTCGATAACGATGTACGTTTACGACTGTCCTCACCGCCGACTTCCACGACAAACCTATCGCCGCGTAGAACTCGAATGTTGTCAACTTCTTCTCTATGCTCAAGAAAGATGATCCTAGAGAACAGTTAGTGTATTACCAAGTACGTAAATCTAGATGTACTGTCGTTTCAATTTCTTCCTTCTGACGCTTTTCTGCCAGGCTGGAATTGGCACGTACTCAATTCCTCAAATTGCGAAACCGATTATGGCAAAGTTCAAGAGGGTACTCGATATGATGGTCGGCGTTCATTTGGATGCTCATGTCATGGGTCGATTTTTTTCTTTCCGCGTACGAACTTGGGCTGACCTCGGCTTTCTGCGAGGACAGGTGGATACGAATTTCTAATGCAGAACTGTAAGGCCTTTACGTCTCGTTTCGTTTCATCCGCGTTGTGCCCCTTCGCTAAACTGATGTGAATGGTTGGTTGGACAGACCAAGCTGGGGATAAGATATGTATATTTGGGTGAGTGTTAAACACACTTCGGTGTTCCTTACTCTGGATGAAGAACGTGTTCGGCGTTCACTGACTTGTCCCTTACTCACTTTTCATTGTGTAGATTCTCTCGCGGCGCATACGTAAGCTTCTTTTTCCTCGAGGAAAGAAGGGTCTGTTCTGACCGTTTATTGACACGGGTAGACGGCTCGTGCCTTAGCTGGAATGTAAGTTGCCCTGCTTCACTACTACAGAACGAGTATCCACGACTAACACGCACGACACAGGATCCATAAAGTCGGTCTTCTACCAAGAAGCAACCACCAGCAGGTTCCCTTTGCGTATAAAATGTACTCTCGTGAAGATGAAATAGGGTGGCAACAGAGTGGAGCGTTCAAACAGTCGTTCTCGATTGATGTAGATATTGAGTTCTTGGGTGTTTGGTAGGTCCCGGTTCAAGTTGTATCTTCGAGTTTTATCCCTTTCGTATTCTTTCTCTTCTCTTACGCTATAATGTCGACAGGGACACCGTAGGCTCCGTAGGCATAATCCCCAAACTTCTCCCCTTCATGACGTCAAATACTCATGTCCGATATTTCCGACATGCTCTTTCGTTGGACGAACATAGAGCGAAGTTTAAACCCAACCTTTGGCATCACCAACCGCAAGGCCAAGAGAATCTCGGGTTACCTCCGGGTGCTATGCCAAAGGTTCGACGCCCCGGTCGAGGGGGAAGCAAGGGAGGACAGGATGGACCTGACCCACCGGAGAGAAACTCGACCAAGTCAATGAAAGAGTTGGAGAGGCAGTATAGTGGAGGTGGAGATTGTACGACCGATGTTGAGGAGGTTTGGTTTGCAGGTTGCCATGCTGGTAAGTTACGTTCAGTGTGTTTTTTTTTTGTTTTCCCTTTCGTGGATAGGGAACTGACTCGCATTGGAAATTTGAATAAAAACAGACGTTGGGGGAGGTTCAGTATCGAATGAAACAAGAAATTCTCTTGCTCGTATCCCGTTACGTTGGATGATTCGACAGTGTTTTCTACTCAATACGGGAATCATGTTTCATCGCGAGATGTTGAGGCTAGTAGGGATGGACCCATCTTCACTCTACCCTCACGTGAAGTCTAGACCACCGCTCGATCTTTCGAGTTTACCTCCTCCTTCATTTTCACCTTCCGGAGCGGAGTTGGTTCATCATATTCATGAGCGCCAGCCTACAGCGAGCTCTTCGGTGACTCAAACCTCCCGAATGAGTCGGTTTGCAGGGGACTTTGTGAGTGAAGAAGAAGAGGATTACAGGGATGCGATAAGCCCTATTAATGATATGTTGTACGAGAAATGGGGCTGGTGGATTTTAGAAGTGATGCCTCAGATGTTGAAGTATCAGAATGATGAAGATTATAGTTGGATTCAGGAGATGTCGTAAGTACCTCTCTCTCTTCGTTCCATTGTCACCTTTCATCGAAAACCCCGTCGGAGTCCCCCAATTTATTGTTTTTGCCCAAGGGTTTCCGGATTCTGCGACTGACTTTTGTCGTTTCTTCGGTTTTTTTCGTTAGGTGGGGAAATTGGGGGAAAGCACGACACGTTCCGCATAAACATGGAGTTAAAGTCCACCGGAGTGTACAGATTCGGATGGCGGCCGAAGCTGAAGCGCTCAAGCTGAAGGACAAGTATGTACCTAGGCCGCAAATTTTCCCAGATTTGAAGGGAGTTGATCCTGAATGGGTGGATTGAAGTTTGATGTACGCAGAGGTAGCATGTGTCTGTGTTCTGACTCGGTCGATTGAAGATGGGTTACGCTTGAGATAAATGCTTTAAACTGTATGTCGCCATCTCTTTTGCTATTGTCTTTTTTTTCTTTCGTCGTAAATTCAAGTGCGTCGCGGAAGCTTGTAAGTAAAAGTTAGCGAAGAGCCGCCGGAATTTTATTGAAATGACATCTGAGAGCGACTGATTCGCAAGAGAGGAAAAAACCTGTACTCAACTTCCGATCAAATATCGGCAGATGTTTCATTTGTACTATCTGCCATTTTGACCATTCTTGAGGTCTCGCGGATATTTTAAATAATAGTCGAATGGAAGCAACCGGCCGGCGGTGACTTGAAAGGCCAATGAAAGGCTCTCAAATTCTGTATGCCTATCTGCGAGGCGAAAAATGGTAATCGTGGCAAAAACGCAAAGCAGTTCTTCAAGCCAAGATGTCCTACGTTTCAAACCACGAAAGATGACATGTAAATTGCAAGAAATGAAGGCTGTTGTGATGAGTCGGTACAAGTTCCGCTCACTTTGAGACAAACAGTTGGACCTAACGTTTTCGTTCACTTGCTCGCACACCGAAACATGGGCTATCTCAATACAGGTGAAGTTCACAATACTTCAGTGAGGTGTGCGGGGATTGCGACGTGCACTGTAATACATTCTCAGAAGGATGAGAATAATGGAGGACCTCAGCTATCCAGTCCTTATTCACCCATTTAGTGGATTCTTTCGGGCTGAGCGGTCGCAGTCGTTCATTTCATGTCAGAAATACTTGCACTATATAATAAACCCTCTACTATAGCTCATCTTAATTGTCCTCCTGTACGTGATTGAAAACCTCCTCTTCCCAAGGAAGACCCTCTTTGCGACGTCGTTCCAGGTGTGTCAGAAATGCATGGACATCTGCGGCTGTGGGTCGTAGATGGCTCTCCTGCTTCCAGCATTGTTCAACCACTCCCCAAATACTATCAGGGCACCAAGACACTGCTTGGGGCCGTGGTGGTCGCTTACCATTGACGACTTTGAGCACTACCTTTCCATCCTTAAGATTAGCAAATGGGATAGTCCCTGCTACAATCTATTTCCCAATGATAAGCATAAGTCACTATATTATGTGATCAGGGAGAGATGAACTGGAGCATACCTCGTAAATAGTGCATGCATAGGCATAAGTGTCACTTGACAGTTTAGGGGTGTTGTCTGGTTCCAGAGATTCATCATCTTCTTCATCTGAGAGACCAAGTAGCTCTGGTGCCATCCAACGTATGGTCCCCTTCCCAGTATAAGTTGTTGCCCTACTCAGCAAAGTGGTTGTCATACAAGCTATGGCTAAGCCAAAGTCTGTGAGATAGCATTGCCCTTGTTCATCTACTACAACATTTGCCTGCAAGTTTGATAAATCAAAATCAGCAGAGGAATTGTAGCTTGTGGAATTTGAGTTACCCCTTTGATGTCACCATGAACAATGTTTTGGGAGTGCAGATACATTATACCTGATGCAATATCAATAGTCTGTGGTAGAGTCAATGATGGAGTTGATATATTGATTGCTAGACTCACTGCTTTGAGCTTATCATGGCTAGGGTTTGATTTCAAGAATTTTACAAGGTCCCCATTTACCATCCATGGAGACACAAGACAAAGCTTTCCAGGGAAGAGAGTAGCATTCACCCCATAAAAAGGCAAAATATTAGGATGACTAAAGTGGGTCCAAAGTAGAGCTTCCTTATAGAATTGCTGTAAGAGAAGTTTTAGGTTCATTCAAGTTTTAAAATATCAGAAAAACCTACATAAAGGTCACTTTTTGTGTGTTCTTCATCTTTCTGAATATGCACCCTCAACACCTTGAGGCACACTCTCTTATTTTTAAGACTTCCCTCATATATATCCTACAAGAATTCCATCAGTATATTCAATTTCTGCAATAACATATGCTCACTGAGTATGTGCCCACAGCTGAGATATGCACACTTGTTTGAGTGACCTCTTCTACAAACAGTGAGGGTGGTAGAATATGGTACTCTTTGACCAGAAGTCTCAGGTACTTCCCACATTTCTGACGAAAATCATGATCCGAAGCCTTGACTTGTATTTGCTATAGAGCTTTGGTTTAGTATGAAATTTAGAAATGACCAAAACAGCACTACTTACAGTCTGAAGAAGGTCAAGGATTTGAGGTATTGTTGAAGCTTCCAAGGCTAATAGAATCTTGATAACACTATCCAGAGATAGTGATGTCAATATCTGGATATCATGCACTGTTGTAATACTTGGAGGTAGTTGTGGAGGTGAAGGTCCAAGGTAGGCATGGAATTTGGAGAGGATAGTGGGAACACTGGCATTAGATGATAATTCAAAGACATTTTCTGTAGTAGAAAATATGAGTTCAAATAGTATAGCACTTCCATCTTGCCAAATACTCACCATCATGTGCATCTTTCTCCATGAGTATAGACAGATCATCAGGAGAGATAGGCAAACCTGTCTCATAATGTTTTGTATCAACACACTCCAGCTCACTCTCTTCTACTTGCTCCTCATTTGTCTCCTGTTTCTTCCTCCTCACTAGCTTCTCTTCAACTGTTGTTTTTGTGTCACTGATAGTTGTCTTACTGGTATCAGTTACTTCCTTCATCTCCAACACCCTATCCTCCTTTCTTTGCCTTTGTCTTTTCTCCTGTTTTCTCTGGGCCTCTTCCTCTTCTCGTCGCCTTGCTGCCAACTTCTGTTCATGATACAACAGTTCCTTCTCACGCCTGTGCAGATCTTCCTCCTTTATCTTTATCTCCCACTCTTTCCATCTAGTTTCTTCCTTGATGTGAGAGTGGGTGGGTAGAGAGTAGTCCGTCGTGTATGTGTTTTGAGTTGGATAGGTGATGTAGGGGAGTGGTGGTCTGTACATGTAAGGATGGATGATGTATGGGTCAGGTTCTGAGGGTACAGAGTAGCCTGGTCCTGGATAAAGAGCGGGCAGAGAACTTTGATCAGGTGGGTGCATGTATCTCTCAGAAGAAGAACCTGAACGCCGGTATGTATATGTCAAGGGGGAAGGGACTATTGCATGGGAAGCCTTAGCTGAACGCAAGTTATATGTGTCAGAAGAAAAATAAGGTGCTTGTGAGCTGATGAAATTAAAATATGAGTGACAATTTTGGCAAATGGACGATGGGGAAAATAGCACCTTTCCGGACGTGACAGAGAAACCGGTGAAATTTCTCGTGGACGTGAGGAAGGGAGGGAGCTGGATCCAGAAGGTGTGGAATATGGTCCATTTATAAACTCTATTTCCGTAGCAAAGGAGACACGTCGGTGAATAGGCTTCGGGTCTGGAGGAGGCTCCAATATATTGCGCAAGTGAGCTGGTGGGGTAGATAAACTACCAAGATACCTGGGTAGATCTACTCCCCTTTGTTTCAAAAGATCAGATGTTGGCCTCGCCCACTGAAATCGTTGACGTTCCTTCCCTCCCTTTAGCTTTTCCTCCAAGTTCTTCATGGTATTTACTTCTTTACTCTTCTGCTTTACTCCACCGACGGATATCTTCCTAACTTCCGATCTTTGAGGATAAGGTGACCTCTCTTTCCCCTTCTTACTTGTACTATTGATGCCCTTCCAATTCTGTTCTGCAGTCGTGACCTGCAGTTTTTCTTCCATCTTTCCCGCAAGCTCATCTTTAGGAGGGCTTTTTGAGGCGGAGTCGATTGGCAGTCGATCTGAAGACCTTGCAGATTGAGCACTGGCTGTACTGCCTTGAGATTGAGATTTTTGTGAGGCAATTTCCTCCTGGTTATCTCCAGTATCATCCTGAATTGGCGTCGGTTCCGGAGCAGGGTCCGTAATGGGCTTTGAATAAATGATTTGACAAGCCTGTTGGGAGGTGGTTGATAAAAGCCCATCAGAACTGGAGGTTAGAGTCGAGGGGTATTTTTGGGCATTCGTGGGGACAGATGTGTCTGTGTGGTCCAAGGAATCTGAATCTCTCCGCCCCAAGTCGTTGTCGGTTTGTTCGTTCTGTTTTTCTGGTTCGAGAGATAGATCACAAGGCTTCGGTTGCGAGTATGAGGGGGATGCTGTTGATGGATGGGGACTAGAATCTGACATTGAAGAAGTTGGTCGCTACCTTGGATATTTGAGGTTATGGAGGAAATGTAGATAGGTGATGTCGTTGAGTCCGCAAGGTCAACGCACCGCTCACGTTGATAGTGCACGTCCAATTTCAATTTCACCTGTCACCACCTGCTGAAGGCCCCGAATGCGCTCCGTCGCCATTCAGCCGAACTGTTCGGTGGGCGTGGTTGGGAAAACCACCTTCAACGTCAACAGCATCAAACCTGTTCCCCGCCAGCATGCACGCATACATCAACAGATGGTGCTCGAGTATTGCGCACCAACACCTTAACCGGAATCTTTTGTCGCCACGCTCTTCGTGCCCGTTCGCACGCGAACAGTCAAGGATACGTTATGACGCTCCTACACTTGGGTCCATTCTTCACGAGTGCCTCACAAAGTTCCCTTACGAAATAATCTCGCTCAAGAAGGCGTTGGACCGTTCACGCTCGGCCAGGGCCTTTCGCTCCGTCTTTCCACGTTACAAGAGTACATGTCGTTTGTCTGCCTTCAAGGATACTTAGGAGACATTGGAATGGGTCAAGGATATGCTGCTTGCAGAACGGCTGCGATAGAAAGCTGGGTTGAGTACAGTCGTTGACGAAGGTATAGGCTGGAGCATGTCCGGTAAGCGTTCTTCTCCTTTCGTTGCACATGTATGTGATTTTCTCTCATGTAGGATCACGTCTTGGCCCCAATCAGATCGGAACGCTCTAGTACTTAACATGGGAGTCACGTAGCTACCGACCAACCCTATACTTTGACGATATGCGGCAGTAGCACCTCCTCAAGCTCTCAGCAAGAGTCATGTCCTTCCGAGAGTACCTCATCCTCCGAACTCACCCGACCTACCATCCGCGGCTTTCCTGGCGGTAGCTCGTTCCTCTCATATCCAACTGTCGCCAATGCATCCCTCGAGACATGATGCATCGAGATGTATAGTTTTCCTTGGAAGAGAATTTTACTTTGTAGTGTACCGCTGAATTCTAGAGTGAGGTAACGAAGTTAGTTTTGCAGTAGTCCAGAAACTCAACAGGAATGGGCCGCTGAAGCCCTCACAAGCTTTATGCGTCTAACCGCGACAGAAAACTGACCATCGATCAAATCTCTCTCTGGAATGTCAGGAAATAACTCGTGAAATTCTGCGTTCTGCACACTGCTCGCACTCGAAAACCTCGTAATCATAGCATCACCGCCACTATCTTCGCCGTTACCACTACCACTACCACTACTCCCTGCTCTTGGATTACTGCCATTGTGAGGCTCACCACCTAATGAGGCTGATCTCACGCTCATCGAATACGGGCTCTCGTTCCCCACTTAAACACTACTCCCATCCTCACCAGATGCAGAGTTCTCAACGTCAGGGCGATTCAGCGTGAAAGATGAAAGCTTGAAGTCTCGTGGAAGACCGAGTTGGCTTGTATCCATCTTGAAGTTGTGGGTAACGTACAAGACGATGATGCCAATCACTTCCCTTGTTGGTAATTCTTGTCAGGCCCACGTTTCACAGCAGATTACAGCTTTTAGTTGGGAATTCCTATTCCGCCGAGCGCCTTTTGAGGTCGCAAACTTCTGAGGATTTCCGGGTTTTCAGAATTTGGCCCACTTGTAGGAAATCGCGGTTTGAAGGATGGACGTGAATCAAGAGACCCGAGAAGCTGAACTGTCACGGGCCAACATGGGACAGTGTCAAATCGAACATACCGATACGAGAGGTGTTCGAGTACATATGAGCCTAAATATCTTGGTTGGCGTCTGACAGTGGTCCGAAAACCGAACGAGAGGCGTTGGAAAAAGCATCGTTCCATGTGCGAAAAGTCCAGGGCCATGGACCAGATCACACGTATGGTCTGTCGATGACCATAGGTAACAGTACCGGGTCTGGCAACGTTGACAAATTACAGCTCCAGATCTGCTAGTACTCAACATGTACATTGGAACATACTACTCGAATAGGACGTGCAGTAGTTAATAATTTCTACGATATTGTCCAGATCCTTCCAGTACCATCACCCAGTACCCATACGCACCGGAAGAAACCGCTCTTCCTCCCAAGGAAATTCCTCCCTCCGAAGTTGCTCCAAACGCGATAAAAACGCATAAACATCAGTAGCCGTCGGTCGAAGCCTGCTCTCGTGCGCCCAACATTGTTCAACCAGCGCCCAGATGTTATCAGGACACCAACTAACTGAGGTCGGGCGTTCTGGTCTTGCACCGAAAACGACTTTAAGCATCACTTGTGGATCGGAAAGATGGGCGAATGGGAGTTTGCCGGATATCAACTATTCCATATATGACATATGTCAGTCTCGAAGTTGGGGAGAGTGCCAACCGGTTTGCGTACCTCGTAAATCGTACATGCGAAGGCATAGATATCGACCGCTAGTTTCACATTATTAGGCTTTGAGCTTCCAGAATCTTTATCCGGACCCGTCGACGCAACATCACTTCCACCCACAGCAGCACCGGCACTGTTATCACCAAACAACTCTGGCGCCATCCACCGCATCGTACCCTTGCCTACACTATTCGTCGTCGAACTAAGTAAAGTGGTCGTCATGGAAGCTCCAGCCAATCCAAAGTCTGCGAGATAACATCGTCCTTGTTCATCAACTAGGATGTTCGCCTGCGGAGGGAATTCAGAGGGAGGTTTAGACTAAACACGGAAGACTTTGGCTTACCCCCTTGATGTCACCATGTACGATGTTATGGGAATGTAAGTATGATATACCCGCCGAAACTTCAGAAAGCTGTTGACAAGAGTCAATGAAAACCCAACACGCTTGCGAAGATATAAACTGACCACTCGCAGCCTATCATGCCCGGGGTGCGTTTCCAAATACTTTGTGACTTGCCCATTCACCATCCAAGGTGACACCAGACACAGTCTTCGAGGAAACAGTGTAGTATTCACGCCAAGGAAGGGTAAGAGATTCGCATGATTGAGTTGAGTCCATAAGAGGGCCTCTTTATAGAATTCCTATCGAAAAGGACGTCAGCGGTACGTCAAAGTCATAAGTTGGCTGGACGTACGCGAAGATCTTTATTTATTCGCTCATCATCTTCCTGAATATGTATCCTCAAGACTTTGAGGCATACAGACTGATCTCCGAACGTTCCTTGATAGATATCCTGGTCAGGGTAGGGCATGAAGGGAAGAAGATTCGTCAGCTCGAGTTCACGTTTTGTTTCCGTGAACATAAAACTCACCGAATACCCTCCAACGTCAATCGGATGTGCCCCACTCATCTCAACTTTGTTCACAAACAACGAAGGAGGCAAAACACGATGCTTATTAACCAACAACCGAAGATACTTTCCGCATCTCCGACGGTGTTCCTGGCCTAACCCAGTCGTTCGGATCTCCTATGTAGGATCAGCATAAATGGTACAGGCGACTACAGAATCATAGCAGGACTTACAGCTTGTAGGAGATCCAATACTGGAGGTATTCTTGAAACGTCCAAGGCCAACAAGCTGGCTACGTCAGCTTCCGTAGCTAGCAACGTACGAATGTCAGTTACGACTTGGGCTGATGACGACGGGGAGTTATCCGTGGGTGGGAGTTGTACCGCGGTAGTTGAGGACGAGACATCGGAATTCTGTACAGTGGAGTCCACCGAGCCGGATACGGAGATAGGATGTCGATCAAGGGCCAGGGTCGAGAAATCAGGCTGATCGCTGTAGATGTTCGTGCGCACAGCATCTTCTAGAGCTTTGTAGTGGCTTCGCTGATCTTCGAGAGCCGAACGCTCGATGATATCTGTCGTAAATGGAGTAACGAATGTAAGAAACATGAGTATTTGGAACATGGTCGACGAGGAAAGGGACTCTGGCCTTCCTGAGACCGAGAACAATGTATCCTATGGAGGGAATGATGGCAAAAGGGAAGACACTGCTCACCCTTGAAAAAACTCTTCCCAGTCCATTCGAGCTGCGTTGTGACGAGAACTCTACTACTCTTCCCAAAGGCCCACATTATACACGTCCTTGTCTTGATAACAAGACCAGTCGGGGAATGCGGCGTTCTCATCGTAGAAATGACAGAGACATATTCATTGAAATCGCAATGAATAATCTCTTCTCGGACCTCATATTTGGTCCATTGAGGGCTTAATGATGCAATGCGGGGTTTGAGGTAGGACATGTTTCGGGTGAGATGTCCTTGTGAGGCACCAAGGGAGGTTGCGGACCAGCCACTTATGTGAATATCTAATAGCGAAGAGTTCACACAAGAAGGGCGGCCTCTGTCAGGCAAATCAAGGTAAATAATAAAAAAGAAATTCACACCGACTCACCAGTCGACCCCCGTACATATTTCAAGAAGCTCCAGGTAAACCGACTCACAAACATCAGGTTATGTATTTTTTCTGGCGTCCCAGGGAAAATGGTGTCCAGCAGAGTCACTATATAATGTTTGTTATCTCTTAAGCAGGTGCATATCGTTGCTTTCAAAAATAAATCTAGAGCAAAACGAGAGCAATAAGCTTCGGTGTTTGACTTGTCTATCCTTATCACATACCCTCATATCTAGCCTCAATGTCACCCCTTGATCTCGCCCTTCGCCATGTATCGTCGAGAACGTCGTATGCTGTGTCTCTGGCTAGGAACGAAACCAGCTTATGTTCGAGTGCTGTAGTTGTTATGTAGAGAGAGTCATATGGAGTTTTTTTTAGAGAGACTATGTCAAGAAGGGCGAATGAAAGCTACAAGTAAAAGGCATCAGCAGAGTCTTGGAGGAAGAAGTGTGATTGACAGCGAACTTGAGTTATCCATCCATTGTTATTCGAGTAGAAAGAAACGTAATTCTCCGATATGTATAGTCTCCCTTGTATGAGGATTACTCTTTCTAATGAGCAGATATAATCTACGAGGTTCAAATCAGCGTCTTTAGTCGCTATGGCACAACAGAAGACTCACCATCGATCAAATAATCTCCCTCTGGGACATCAGGAAATAATTCGTGAAATTCCGCGTTTCTTCTACTGCTCGCAACTACAGGTCCAGCGACAACACCGCTACCACTCACACTCCCTGTTTCTCTATCAATTTCGCTGCAAGGTTCATCACCCAACGAGTTCGTCCTCCTCAGTCTCTTTTTGTTACCCGACAAGCTCCCCTCGTCAGCTCTCCCTTTTTCCTTACCACTGTGATCGTCCCCCGTCGTAATAACAGGCTGACGAGTGATTACGTGGAGAACACCCGAAGAACTTCTCCTGCGACCTGCTGCTGAAATCACCGAAGGGCGGATATATGGAACGTAGTCTTGATGTTGTCGTGAATAAACCTGATAACCGTGATCAGGAGCATATGAGGTTGAAGGAGTGGGAGTGGGTGGAGGAGAAGGAATATGAGAATGTTGGTTGATTTCGATTCCGAGTCGTTGACCTGGGGCGCTGTAGTCGAGATCGCTGAAGCCGCTATGCGTGTTCATTTGTGAATGTGAGTGACTCGACGTAAGTTTTCATTTGAACGAAGAAGCTTGATATTCCATTCTTTAGAAGGTTTCCCTTTATACCACTGCAAGTCAAATCGAATGACGGGTGTGAAATGTATGTAGAAGTCAGGGTCGGCACCATGACACGAGTACAGATCCCAACGAAGGTGCACAGCTCCCAAAACTTGCTGAGGTAATTGGTATAAAAAGGCCCAACTCGACGCAACAAGACATAAGTCGCTCAAATGCCCCGTAATCGACAATGTAAGCCTTTCATTGAGCAGATACACCACCCTCACCTGCCGGAATTAATGCCAAACATGGCAGATGACCGGAAGTTGATATTCTGTCGTACTACGTTCACTCTGACTTGAAGCACATTTTCACTGGTCAGGTACGCATCTTTTGGTCTTCACTACGGCGCTGCTGATAGTAAGTAGTTATATGTAACGCGGGACTCGCATGGATCGTGTGGTAATTAACCAGTGTAATCAAAACGTCCTATCCTTCCCTCCGCATCACCCTGCACCCATCTACGCTGGAGTGGAAAACCGCTCCTTCTCCCAAGGATATCCCTCCCGCCGAAGCAGCTCCAAGCGCTCCAAAAACGCATAAACCTCACCAGCCTTCGGTCTACGCCAACTATCCTGCACCCAACATAACCAACTCCCAAATATTATTAGGACACCAAGGAACCGAGCCTAGAGCTGGTCTCTCTGGTCTGTGCCCGAAAAGGACATTAAACATGACTTGTGAATCAAGTTTAAGATGCGCGAATGGAACTTTTCCTGATATTATCTGCTTCACAGGGTGGACAAAGGCATTTTGTAAAGGCGGTATCCAGTGCGGAATGGGGGGGGAAATCACTGCGTACCTCATAAATCGTACAAGCATAAGCGTAATTATCGATCGCTGTTTTGACATTGTCAGGTGTCGGCAGCCCAGGATCACCCCGATCCGCAGAACTGGGGCTCGAAACACCACCACCAAGAGCAGCACCCCCATCACCAAACAACTCAGGCGCCATCCACCTCATCGAACCCTCCAGTATTTATGGTCGAACTGAGTAACGTTGTCGTCATAGAAGCTCCAGCTAATCCGAAATCTGCTAGATAACATCGGCCTTGTTCGTCTACTAGAATGTTTGCCTATAGATCATTAATATTAACGAACTGACTCGAACGGCGAAAGAAGCGACACGGTAGAAACTTTCAGCGGCGTACTCACCCCTTTGATATCCCCATGTACGATGTTATGCGAGTGGAGGTAGGATGTACCAGCTGCGATGTCAGATATCTACATGCGTCAACAAAAACAGACAAAAAGGTCAACGACCCCGCCCAGGCGCGCGAAAAACCCAGAAACCAGCTCACCACTTTGAGCCTATCATGCCCAGGGTTCAATTCCAAAAACTTCGTAATTTGCCCATTCGCCATCCACGGTGACACCAAACAGGGTCTTCGCGGAAACAGCGTGGTGTTGACACCAAGGAACGGAAGGAGATTCGGGTGGCTGAGTTGTGTCCAGAGTAACGCTTCTTTGTGGAATTCCTATCGAAAAGGACGTCAGCGGTATGTCAAAGTCATAAGTTGGAAGTATGAAGATGGACGTACGCGAAGATCTTTATTTATTCGCTCATCATCTTCCTGAACATGTATCCTCAGGACTTTCAGGCATACAGACTGATTTCCGTAAGTTCCTTGATAGATATCCTGGTCAGGGTAGGGCATGAAGGGGAAGGGGAGGAAGAAGATTCGTCAGCTCGAGCTCACGTTTTGTTTCCGTGAACATAAAACTCACCGAATACCCTCCAACGTCAATCGGATGTGCCCCACTCATCTCAACTTTGTTCACAAACAACGAAGGAGGCAAAACACGATGTTTATTAACCAACAATCGAAGGTATTTCTCGCATTTTCGGCGGTAGCCTTGGTCCAAAGTTTTCGTCGTGATTTCCTACTCAGCTTCTGCCGTTGAGCCGTTAAACATTTCGGGCGACAGGCGTAAGTAATACTTACAGCCTGAAGGAGATCAAGTATTGGAGGTACTCGTCCGGTTTCCAAGGCCAGCAAGGTGGCTACAGCTGCTTCTGTAGGTACTAATGCACGGATGTCGGCTACTGTTGTTATGTGCAGGGACGATGATGAAGCAGAGGTAACCTCGGGTGAGGTTTCATCAGAAGTGACACCAGTAACATGGGAAGAAGAGGTGATGGTAAGTGAGTCTCCGGAGCCCGATCCAGAGATGATAGCGTGTTGACCAAGAACCTCGGGGACGAATTCAGATTGATTTCGAATGTAGATGCTCACGGCACGAGCGAGTTCTGTGTAGTGGGCTTGCTGATTTTCGATAGCCCACGATATCTAAAACATATGGGGCAAACGGTGTAAGTATTCAGATATGTAATCGTAGTATAGAGAAGAAAGAGGCGCGTAGCCGTCAACCGTAAAAGGTGCTTATCATAGAGCTACCATGGATACGGTGGTAGGGGGAAAACACTCACTCTTAATAAAACTCTTTCCACTCCACTCAACCTTGGTCGTAACAACAATCCTGGAACTGCCCAGACTAGCCCACATCAAACACGTCCTCGTCTTGACCGAAAACACACCCCCGCTAGGAACATCCGGCGTTTTCGTTGTAGAAACCACAGAAACAAAATCTGTAAAATCGCAATGGACAACTTGTTCTTCAACTTCGTATTTAGTTGATTGGGGGCCTACGGCTGCATTACGTGGTTTGACGTAGGATAAAGTTCGGACTGGGGGTTCCGCGTGGAATTGGGTGTTGGCAATGTGATCCAGTCAGATATTCGAATGTCTAGATACCTCGACAAGAAGGCCGACGGCAGGACCATCGCGTCAGTCAAAGCGAGCTTCACGGTTGAGAAAGCAAATTCACATACCAGTCGTCCCTTGCTCATTCCTCATAAAATTCTCGAAGAACGCTCCCACAAACATCAAATCAAATATCTGTTCCGGCGTTCCTCGAAAAACCCTTTCCAGTACATTAACGATGTAATGTCCACCCTCCATGGAACATCTGCATGTCGTCTTTTTCGGGGCTATACCCAGCGGTACATGGTTGGATGTGGTCGCCCGTAGCCAAGTCTCATCGATGATATTGTATGTGGTGTCTCTGTCTAGGAATGAAGAAAAGTTGTATTCCGCTGTTGTGATTGTGATTTTTAGGGCTGGGATTACTTCCGCAGTCAGTGATTTCTTGAGAGAGGTTACTTAGGAAATGCGGATTGAAAGCTGGTAGTAAGAGAGGCCACTAATATCAGCAGAGTGGAAGGAAGGGAAGACCAATGGGTGACGCACTTGTGTTACCCATCCATAGAGGTTCGCGTAGAAACAGACGTGGTTCTCCGAGACGTATAACCTTCCCTGAATGAGGTTCGAGTCCTTTCGAAGAGTACAGCTGAAATCTACAGTAGAATGCCTAAGTCCTGCATGAACCCGACGAAAAGTCGTAGCGCTCACCATCAATCAAATGATCTCCCTCTGGTATTTCAGGAAAGAATACGTGAAATCCCACGTTTTTCGTTCCTCTGATGCTCACACCACTAGAGCCCGTAAAACCACCATCACCATCCCCACCACCGCTCTCTGCTCTTCTATCACTTCCGTCGTAAGATCTACCACCATCCAAGTTCGATCTTCTACGTCTCTCCATGCTCTCTACTCTGCCATCAGCGCTCCTCCTTTCTTCACCACTGTCAGGTACCCCATTAATCGCATCATCAGAGGAGCATGGTGATGAGAAATCTGAAAGACGCCGCGGGGTTTGAATTATCTGAGGTTCAGCGTCATTTTTGTTGACCATGTCTGCCAGCATTTTGTTTGCACCGGGACCTGAAATAGAAAATAATCAAGCCATCAGAGGACTTGGATGTATCAAGCAGACGTCGAAATACTAGATGAATATATCGCAATTGACTTGAAGCGCGCGGGTCAAGGAGGAGTAATGCGATTGATCTCGGTTGTCGATATTTGAATCCCAAATATTGCTTTCAAGGCGGTGATGGCGGTCAATATCAATGTTCCATCTTTTCTTTTTTATGGTTGGTCACTGGTCACCCCATGTCATCGTCAGGCATTTTTACATAACTCGACGACGTGTTTCTGGTTGGATTGTGGGTGGTAAAGGGTGGGTGTTGCGAGAGGGTCACTACTCGGACGAGAACCTATGAAGGGAAAGAGATGTGGCGGAAAGACCACGACGTGGTTTGAGTGTTGCCACAGGAGATCCTAGCTGAGGCTGGCCGAGAGGAAAGGATAGAGAAAGAGGTATTAACCCCCCTTGAAGAATTGATTTGGAGACTGGGAGTCGCGTCCCGCCGCCAGGAGCAATCAACTTGCAGCCATGGCTTTGTCAGCATCTACTACTAACAGCCACTGGAGCTCGTAACCAGGGAGCTAGCGAAACTCAGAGAACACGCTTGTACCGGGGCTTTTAATAACAGTCTACCCCCACTCCTTACAGGTCCCGGATTCATGTTTTCATGTCTATAAGTACTGTAGTACCCTCGAGCCTACGGGGTGTCTAATTGACCGATACTTATCTCCTGGGAATCTTATCATGCACCAGAGGATAGCGCTAGTTCGTTCGATGAAGGTGCGAGGGATTGAGATGGAGCGGTATCTCGTTACTGAAATTGATGTTGGAGGTCCGGGCTCGGGCACGACCTGTTGGCTGGTTCGGAGCTTGCCTGTGATTTTCCAAAGTACGAGATTCGCTCTTACTATTGGTCTCGGTGTCGCTGATCAAAGTATTCTGAGTAAGTTCAGCGGATCTCCTCGCCTTGACACCTGGACGTACCAATTCTGCTCTTAACGTCCCAGCCAACGACATTCTTGCGTACTTCACTCGACTTCTGTATCAGATGATAACGACTCCAATGGTGCTACTTCGACGCGTGAACATTTCTCCTACAACGTTCTTCGTACCTGGGTGCCTCTTCTATTCCCGCCTGCATACACGAACGTTGGTAATTTCACCTCGTTTTTGCTTTGTCCAGAGCGGCAGGTTGTCCTCACGCATGGGTCATTCCTCGATTCCCCAATCCATAACGAATCGGATCTATTCAGTCACATGGCTATACACTAGTCCCACAGGCAATCAAGCTATCATTTCCGAGACTACGCAACCAACTTTGTTGTTCAAGTCTGCACATGGAACGAGATAGAGGGTTGCACATTGTCCATTGACGGTCGCAAGGGTCGGCTTATCACCGTGTGTTTGCAGTCTAAATATGGGCCATGGCGTTGGTATTTATATATCTCCTCCAATATGTAAGCCCCCAGAGCACTTCCTCCCCTCTCGGTTGTCTGTAGACTCGGATTCAAGATGAAAACCGCTTTGGCCGTATCCTTGTCGTTATCGATCTTATCGTCATTACCCACGGTGTCCGCGTGGGGAGCGGTCGGACATGAAGCCGTTGGGTAAGTCGTTCTCCTGTCTCGTTCTATCAAAAACTGTCGTCCAATGCCGAGTCGTTTTGCAGATACGTCGCAATGCAAGTGCGTTTTTCTTGTAGCCCTGTCTATATGAAGCTTGAAGAGCAAGAAAATCTGATCACATGGTCGCGGCCATCCCCTCGCTTTACCAGTTCCTTGCTCCGAAAGCCCTCTCTTTTGTTCAATCTTCGCTTGGGTCTCAATACGACGAATCTCTAGGTGTCGCTGCAACTGTAAGTCTATGTACTACTGTGATCGTCTGTCATCTGCGTCTGTCCATTGATCATGATCTATTG
The DNA here is from genome assembly GCA_014904975.1 of Marasmius fiardii PR-910. NCBI lineage: Eukaryota > Fungi > Basidiomycota > Agaricomycetes > Agaricales > Marasmiaceae > Marasmius > Marasmius fiardii. The sequence goes on from MU127872.1 coordinate 26,906, forward strand.
CCGTCTATGTTTTCCGTCATTATCAGTGGGCAGACGACGTAAAGGGTGAAACCGCATATAAATGGTTTGTTGCACTGCGTTGCGTTACTTCAAACAAACATTTATTGAGCTTCTTTATCATTGGGAAATAGGTCAGCTAATCTCCACTTTGTCGATGCTGAAGGTCCGCTTTTTGTCACTGTTCGTTCCTCGAACCAAGAAATATTGATTTCTCTTGAATATCGATAACCTTTAGACGACCCTCCGGTGTCTTGCTCCGTCAACGAACAGAGGGATTGTGCGAACAACCTCTGCATCTGTAAGTAGTCTCGTGCTTCCTTTTCGCCCAATGCTCATTTATTGGTTCTTTTTTTAAAAAAAATATGCTAGTGGGTGCTATTGCGAACTACACCGTTCGAGTGGTGGAGACGTCCCTTTCTGCTACTCAACGTCAGGAAGCTCTCAAATTCCTTGGTACGTTGTCCATCCCCCATACACATTCTACTCCTAGCTCACATACCTCTCCACCTCTTTTGCTTTTTCAGACCACGTACGTTCATCCATTCTCGCCTTACCATAAGGACCCTCATTGACCTTATCTCACAGTTCATCGGTGATATTGGTCAACCTCTCCACGTCGAAGCAGCTGCAGTCGGGGGCAATGACATCGATGTCACGTGTAGCGGGAAATCTTCGAATTTACACTCAGTACGTTTACCCCTCGCCTGAGTTCTCCTCAAACTTTGCCTAAACGAACTTTTCTTCTTTTCTAATATTTAGGTCTGGGGTATGTGATATCTCTTCAACGATACCCTCACACGAATGGGTATCTGATGCAAAGAAAATTGCGCATGTACAGATTCTGGGTTGATCACTAGACTGCTGAGCGAAAACTACGGTAATCAGGTCACTACATGGGCCAATACTCTTGTTACGCGTATCAAGGTGCGTTTTTTCTCTCCAAGGACATCCAATCCCTATCACTAACAGTGATCTGAACCTTTCCTAACCTCCAGACTGGGACATACAAATCATCTGCAGAATCTTGGATCTCCTGTTCTTCTACTACGTCTCCTGCAAAACGTACCGTTCAAGAAGACATTTCGGGTTTATTGAGGCCGAGAGCGATAACACCTCTGGCTTGTCCGCTTGTATGGGCTGCTGAATCGAACGCTATTGATTGCGTGCGTTGCTCTTTCTCCGTTGTGGCTGGAAAAAATCGTTGAGAATAGCTGATTCCGTGTTTTCTTTTCTCTCTCCTTTATTCAGTCATTTGTGTGGAGTTACACAAAGTTCTCCGATCTCTGCGAAAGCGCTTATTACACCAGTGCAGTTCCGATTATTGAAACTCAGATTGCGAAACAAGGATATCGGTTGGCGGCGTGGTTGAATGTGTTGTTTGATGGGAGTACGGAGCTGTGATCATGAAAAACCGATCCATCTTCCGACTTTTTTTGTGGTTGTGAAGTTTGGGAGAGTTGGTGGATTTTGTTGTGAGTACATGTAAGGGATTAGAGTATGTCTGTATACATGCTAGTTGTCTATCGGGCCTTCACGTCGTGCAATGTCCGTAATCATATACCCCCCCCCCCCCCCAAAGAGAGCTTTGATGGGTCGCGTTTCTCTAAAAAAAGTCTATTCCCAGGCGCTTTGAAAACTTGAGCGCAATCCCCGCTTTTCTGTGTCGTTTTCTGTTGTAAGGAATGTTCAGAGGGGAAGTCCGCTGGAAAACTCGCTGATCCAATTTTCCAAGGTTAAGCGGAAAGGAGATTTTGCAAAATAACGGTCAGGCTACTCGTGAATCGTCTTGTTGAAGGAAAGGGCCTCACTGCCGCCCTCAGACCATTGATTTGCGTTCCGAATCCAACTTGTTCCAAGCGGCAAGGTCGGTGTGATGCCTTATTATACGAGGTTCAGGACGCTGATATTACGCTCGAGGTTCAGAGATACTTTCTGGTTTGTCGATGAGCTCTCACCCCAAGTAGTCTTCTTCCAAGTAACCCTCCCGGCGAGCGTATGTTGGCTGTGTGCGGTCTCTGTGGGTCAGCCATAAATCTGGACGTCAAATATTGGGCCGTGTACAACAAGGACATGCTACCCTGAACTCGAGAAAATAGTACAGCAACAACGGCGCAAAATGTAATGTACATACAGTACACTTGGAGATACTACATGGCAGTGCCTTATTACGCGTACGCCGTCGGGAGGCGGGGGGGCTGTCTACTCTTGTCAATAAGGTCCTGGGTAAGCTGCAGACAAACCGTGAGAAAGAATTGACGGATATTGCCGACTTGAAATGATACGGAATGACCTGGGGGCTTTTCATGGTCAGGCACTTAAGCAGACACTACCAAGGTACCCGCACGCCTGATTTGATACTGATGTTTCCTTTCTCTGCAGCCACTTCGTGTGCGATGACTGAATGTTGCTGGAGAACTCTTTAGTTCCGGTTTTTCATACAAATCAAGATTCCATCCTCATGTCTTGCTAAATTCCAACTGGATTCTAGTACTTTAAGTTGTGCAGAACGGAAACTTGCACAGTCGCATGGAGACCCTCAATCATTGATGATATTCTTTAGGCAATAAAGCTATTCGGCGTACGTTCTCGATGACTATGGTTACAGGAAACAGGCTCGAAATTCTGAGGATCAATTGCTCCGCCATGTCAAGACTTGTATCTTCCGTCCAGTAGTCGGGCACTGCTGTACGCGATAGTTGCGGTAGCGTCTCACAATCACGTTATTCCTCCCGCTGCCCCGCTATGTCGCGATGTGTGCGCCCAACAGATCCCCTCCCTCTCGATCGTGATAGCTGGGCGCCATGGACCCTCAGTACATTCGAGGGCTTTGGAAATCATATCCGATTCTTGGCAGGGATCAATTGGTGCAATCCTCAATTGTACAGGAACAAGTTGTGGCTGATACTCTGGGAGTATAAGAGGACACCCTTCTCAGCTCAATGAACATCAGCCTCTCAGTTCTACAGATTCCCTACAACAGCTTCCTCTCAACAACCTCTCATTCGAGTTTTTTTCTACATTTGACCAAGGATGTTAAACCCCATCAACTTCGTCGATTTACTTCTCTCGTTTCGCACTTTTGTTTTTGCTTCAGCGCTTGCGACTGTCTTTGTCTATCTCCAATCCTTGAAGGAATTTATCTTTGGCCGGAAGCTGGTTGACACCAATGGGAATTCTATTCCTCCCGGGCCTGTCGGTCTACCTGTAGTTGGTGAGGGTTTCTTTTCGAGACTGACCGAGCTGTAATTCACGATGGCATGACAAAGGATCATTCCCGTTCCTTACACACTATCCTGAACTCACTCTCGATTACTGGGCCAAGAGATTTGGCCCCCTTTACTCGTTGAAACTCGGTAACCAACTCTTCATGATCATCTCCGACCCACAAATTGTCAAGGTCAATTGAAAACCTCAGTTCTCAGTCTATGTTGCTCACGCTAAAGTTTTCACACCCGCTAGGATCTCATGGTCGTTAATGGAGCTATCTTTTCATCCCGCAAAGAGATGCACTTGAAATCCAAGATTATCTTTGCCGGTAGAGGAATTACGGCCACGGTCGGTCTTCCTTCTCTCTGTCCCAATTTCAAGAGCTAACGCGCGCATCACACTGGTATAGCCTTATAACGACCGATGGAGGAAGCACCGTCGTATTGCTTCCACCTCGCTCGTCTCTCGTGCTGTCGATGGTTATAACCATGTCCTCGATTACGAAGCTACAGTTCTCATCAAGGACTTGATGCGTCATGGGAATCTCGGCAAGTCTCCCGTCAACCCTCGTAAGTTAATGTTCTCGCTCTCCTCTTCGTAGGTTATCAACTCAACCTACTCTTGCAGAGCCGCACGCTGGACGATGCAGTTTGAACAATATGTTGACGGTCGCATTTGGCATGCGCACTGACACAATCGAACACCCATTGGTCGCCAAGGCTCTCAGACTCTCTCGAGAATTCATGAACTGCACTGGACCGTTGTCCAACTTGACTGATTTCGTTCCCCTCCTCCAGAAGGTCCCCGGAAACTACATGATTAGCAGGGCGCAGCAACTTCACAAGGATTTGGTCGATACTTACGGTGGAATGATTTTGGAGATTGAGGCTCGTATGAACGCCGGAGAGAAGGTTCCTGATTGTTTGGTCAAGCATCTCCTTGAGATCAAGGAAGAAGAAAAACTTGACCACCTCGATATGGCTATTCTCTGCTCCGCGTTCATGATCGGTGGCGTCGAAACGGTGAGCGTGATATTCACACAACTTTCATGACTTCCTCCAAGCTCATCGAGTATCTGCAGACCGCATCTATCATGCAGTGGTTCTCAGCTTTGATCCCCGCCTACCCCGAAATCCAGAAGAAAGCTCAAGAAGAGCTCGACCGCGTAGTCGGCCGTGACCGTCTTCCAACTATCGAAGACGAGAAGAATCTTCCATACATCCACGCGATCATCAAAGAAGTCGAACGTTGCCACAACCCATTCTGGCTCGGGACTCCCCACGTTAACAATGCTGATTTCACCTACCGTGGACAATTCATTCCCAAGAACACCGTTCTCGTTTTGAACACTTATACCATGCACCACGATCCTGCTAGGCACCCAGAGCCTATGAAATTCAACCCGGAGCGGTATGTAAAGGACTCTACGCTCTCTTCCGAGTCTGCCAACCTTGCGAATCCGTATGAACGTGACCACTGGATGTTCGGTGTTGGGTGAGTGGTATTTCCTCGAATGCTCTCATAAAAGTTGGCCTTAAAGCCATTATCTTCCTTTCTAGCCGTCGTATCTGCCCGGGAATGTGGGTCGCAGAACGTGAAATCTTCCTGGTCATTGCCCGACTACTCTGGGCATTCGACATGAAGGAAATACCGGGTGAGCCTATCGATTTGAAGGAATACGATGGTCTTTCAGGTCGTTCGCCCGTTCCCTTCCGCATCAAGATGGTCCCTCGTCATGATAAAGTCATCGAGGTATTGGACCGCAGTTAAACGAGTTACTGAAAACAACCCGTAGAATCGGTTTTAGAATTTACCTAAAAGTTTCTGTATACTTAGCTAGACTACATGTATATTTACTACTACACATTCATTTTTACTTTTGTTTTGTATCCCTGGAATTAATAGGATTCGCTCGTATTTCCTTCATTTCACAAAATTGCACATTGATGACTCGGATCAACAGGCAACTCAAACAACGAAGCATAAAAGCTTGTGTATATCGTTCCTTCAAATTTTGACCTGGCTGACGAGCTCAGTTGTTTAGAGCGTCGTGCTGATATCATTCGACAGAGGTTTCGGTCTTGGGTGTGACTCCCACGTTGGCCATAATGCTGATCCACTGAAGGATTTAATGGACCCTCCATTTGGAGTGAGGACGTCACTTCATATGTTTTCACCTCAGTGAGCAATGGAACATGGCTCTGTTAAAAGAGAAAAATTTCGAGTCAAATTTGCCTAAAAAAGCAAACGCAAGACAGGCGAGCGCAAAAAAACGAGTTTAGCTCTTAGCCCTGGTTCAGCGTGGTAATCGTCGAGCTCAGCAATAAACGTCCCTAAGATTCAAAAACCCCTGTAGGACCCTAGATGCAAAGCAGGTTAATCAATGACAGCTTCACATGAGCATACCATGAGCTTTTATGCGTGCCATAAATTTTTTTACACGCCGACGGTACGTGAAGAAGTGGCAGTTCGGGAAAGCCACATGGACCGATTGCGACCCAAAGCCAGGTTTAGGCGCTGGTCTCTAGGGACCATAGACCAGATCACGCAAATCACATGCTCGTGACGAATGTAACATCCACGACCCGTCACACCGACCAGACCTTTGTATCCTCGCGACTTTCATCAACCCTCTTCTCCACGTCAACCTCCTCCAAACCTTCGTTTCCAAGTCCCGCTAACAACCTAATATCCCTCTTTACTCGCGGAAACACAGAAATGTACGGCTCCTCAGCAGCCCAAAAAGCCAAGCGTCGTACCCATACCCGACCTGAACTAACAGAAGACCAAAAACAAGAAATCAAGGAAGCCTTTGAGCTTTTTGATACGGATAAGGATGGGAGGGTTGATTATCACGAGTTGAAAGTCGCTATGAGGGCTTTGGGGTTTGATTTGAAGAAGGCGGAGGTGCTGAAGTTGTTGAGGGATAACGATAAGACGGGTCAAGGGTTTATGAACTTTGAGGATTTTGCGATGGCTAGTGAGTGATTTTGGTCTGATTTGGATACCTTTTTCTTCTTCAATTTCGTTTTAAAATAGTTTGTTTGAGTTTTCTTTTTACTTGGTTTTCTGCGCGTGGATGGCATTTTTCACGCGAGCTTTTTCGTTCTCTCACCCACATTTCTTTGGCCGCGTACTGACAACGGTCCCTAGTGAGCGAAAGAATACTAGCACGGGATCCAAATGAAGAAATACGACGCGCTTTTCATCTATTCGATGATGACAACACCGGTAAAATCAGCTTGAAGAATCTCCGTCGAGTCGCCAAGGAGATCGGGGATAGATTAGAGGAAGATGAGTTGTACGTGTGCCCGCTGTTTGTTCACACATCCCGCCAGGATCTCTTACGATTCTCCCTCACTTGTAGACAAGCAATGATAGACGAATTCGACCTCGACCAAGATGGCGAGATAAACGAGCAAGAGTTTTTCGCGATAATGGCGGATGAGACGTAGTGGTGATTTATGGGTTTTTTTCTCGTCATTTACCGCTTGCTTTTTGCTATCGTTCTCTTCCAGTACGTCTTTATCAAAAATCTACTCGATGGCAGTCGCTAACGCGTCCGTTGCAGTTTATGTTTCTCGCTCTCTACTACACATCACCTGTCCTGTATCTTTGTATCAGTATTACATCCCAGCCACTACCAATGTTTCAGGAGACGTCGCATGTCTACTTAGTAGAATATCGATTGGCTAAGGGTCTGTGCTGCATCCGAAGCTTCTGGAGGGTTGAATGTAGTCAAAGCACCCAAGAATACAATTTCCAGGGTGAAATGACCAAACTGATGCTTCGACGTGCTGTAATTAACCTGAAAGGTAAAAAAAAAGAAGTTTCTATATCTTCCAGTGGCCAACGTGGGGATCGAACCCAAGACCTTCGCGTTAATAGGATCATAGCTCTTATTAGCACGACGCTCTAACCAACTGAGCTAGTCGGCCTTCCAACTTTTTCACATAATTCTCTATGCCTATCGTTCCCGTCTCTGTTCTTCCTCTTACCATGTTTCAGAACCACCAATCCCAACTCGAAGAACTCCAATTAATAACCTGCTCACTTCTCCCCGGTGAATTATTCACCTTCTCAGAACACTGCGAAGCCCAGTGGTCAGAACTTCTCTCCACCTACATTCAGGATCCCGATCACATCGACTCTAATAGCCTTTCAAGCCTTCCACCAGCGTGTTTTCACGTCTCCCTCGAAACCTGGAACATATGGTTTCAAGTTGAATTACCTCCCCGGTACCCGGAAGATGGAGTTCGACCGATAATCACTGTTAAAGGAGAGAATATATCTCGTAAAGAACAGGAGACGTGGAACTCGGTTGTGGAGGAGAAGGTGGACGAGGTTTTGGAGGATGGTAGTGGGTTAGTATTATGATTTTTTCGCTAATTGGGTCCTGAATCTGATGGGGATTTCTTCTACTTAGCTATCCGGTCTACGAACTACTTTGTTCCCATCTTATGCCAATGTTACACGAACACGCGGAAGCTGAAGTCGAGAAATTCAGAACTGCCACGAGTGCTACAGGAGAGACAACTTCTTTGGAGTCACAGGACGTAGTCGGAACCTCATCTGCCAGACAGTATCAGGAGCTCTATCATGCCCTATTCACGTCCCATCACCTCGTCTCTCCAACGAAACGGCGAAACCTTCAAAACTGGTCTTCCTCTCTTTCTCTATCCGGTTTCGCAAAAGTCGGATATCCAGGTATTATCTACGCAGAAGGAGAGAAGGAAAATATCGAGGAGTTTGTAGGGAATGTTAAGGGGATGCAGTGGTTAGCTTTGAGATTGAGGTTTTTGGAACCCTTAGGCGACGTCGAGTCCGAGGATGGGCCCGGGAAGGAGAAACGTCAGCATACGAAGAACGACAGGAGCCACGATCTGGAAAGACGTTGGGGAGAGTTTACGAAAATTGGAGAAGTGATGGAGGAGATGAGGAGGATTGGGAGGGAGAGATATCTCGTTGAGATGGGCATTGGAAGTTCGAGTTCGGGTTCGACTCGTTGACTTCATGCTATAATCTTTGGAGAACCGGCTGGAGAAGCTCTCCGAAATTGGGGTAGGGATGGAAGAGATGCATCGGATCCTTAAGGAGCGGTATCGCAATACCGATCTCAATGAAAAGCTCGGGTGTCAAACCGCTGTGCTCGCACTCGTCCATCACACAGGTGATTATTTCTCAGTTTGAGACCGCCCCCTCTCCTTCTGGTTTTTTTCTGGCATGCATGCTATCATGTGCAGAGCTGGTTGACGTACTCGACCCGATTCATCCTCCCCACCTTCCTCTTTCTCCTCCAACACCATCATCAAAGGAACTCCTTGCATACATCGCTATGTACAGAAGAAGATACTGCAGAAGGAGCGACTTCACCTCTATCCTTTATGTTCCCCAGCGGGGACCCCTTATACGGAACAAAAGTTCGAGTAAAAGGCCCCAAACACTTGGATCAAGATCAAGATATGAAAGAGGCCCAGGGAGTTCTCAAAGATTGGGGTAATGAAGGAGGAGGTGCAACAGATCCTGAGGGAGCGGCTTTTCAACGGGAACTTCCTGTATTGTAGTTTGGGTTTGGGTTCGACCTATAGACCGAAAGTATGAAACTCTCTTATTGGTTTCTTGCTTTGTCCTTACCCATTGATACACCCTATATATTCAGCGTGATCTCAGTGCTATTTGGATTCACAGAAAGAAAACATAATCGCCCTGGCACCTGTCCTCGTCAATGTTCACTCTCAGTGTCCCTGCCAAAGACATCCTTACGCACTCCACCTGCCGAGTTCTATATCAGAAGATGATCTCAAGGATGCTATTTCGATGCGCGTATACTTCTGGTATACCGTTCCTCGTACCTACGTGCCTCTCATGCTTCACGAACGTTGGCATTTTACTTTTGGTTAGAGAGTTACGAGTGGGAAGCTGACTTCCCTTCACAGCTTACCCTCGGCGTGCATGAGTCACATGCAAATTCTTGGATTTCATGTTCTTCCACTACGGCCCCCGCGAAACGTAGCGTTCAAGAAGACATTACGGGTTCTCTGAGACCTCGAGCGATAACTCCCTTGTCCACTTGTCTGGGCTGCTGAGTCGAATGTGTTCGACTGTCACCTCTCTTCTTTTCTGGCCGTAACGTTCTTTTTTTTGCAGTCATACCTCTGGAGCTACACAAACTTCACTGATCTTTGCCAGAGCGATTACTACACTGGTGCAGTCCCGATTATCGAACTTCAATTTGCAAAGCAAGGGCGGCGTGGCTAAATGTATTGTTTGATGGGAGAACGCACTTGTAAAAAACCGATCCATCCGACTTTTTGAGTGAATTTGGTACGTAGTATATTGGTGTAAAGTGTGATTGTGTTGGTACATTTACGAGATGAAAGTATGTATACATTTAGATGTCTATTCAAGGCTTTCACATGGCCCGACTTGTGTGTCACTAAAACTACAATAGCGGGACCAGTTTGTACTGGTGTACCTATCAGTCAATATCCGCGCGGGTGATCGTGTATTTGGGTGGGGTATGCGCCTCTTTGCAATAGCGGAATAGAATCCCCGACACAATTTATCCAATGATCTGGAGCCGCCTATGGAGCGATAACGCGATTATCACCGACACTGCATAAGAGTCGTCATATCTTGACCTAAGTAAATACACGGTTTCGCAGTCAGCACGCCATGATCACCAACTAAAAAAAAGAGTAACATACCCGGATAGAAGAAGAACGTCACGGCAATAAGAGCGTATAGTGCTAGAAGTCTACGATCAGAGGGATACAAACGCGCTATAAAAGAAGACATACACGACAACAAGAACCCCTCTAACCAGTTCGATTTACCATCTTGAACGACGTAGTTGACGATCAGAACTATTTTCCGGAGGCAGATTTTAGGTGTCGATTATGGTCGGTTGTGGCGGGCGAGACAAGACTCACCAGAGAAAAAGAGGGTAATAGACTCGTAAGAGTCAAATAGGAGCGTTAACGGTTTCCCTATGATCCATCCCAGGAGGACTAGGAACCTGACATGGCGGTTGAAAGTGGTCAGAATCGAGCCGATGGTTCAACCGAAAACGATTTAGAGACGAACGGGGTCATGAATAACGCGCTTTGCTGCAACGGAGAATCAGAAAATGCTTCTTGTGTCATAGTAAATATAACCCCACGTACTATGCTCGACCCAACCGCAATCGCAATACTCAGATCAAGTTTATCTTTCCTCGCCATCGAGACAGCAGTAAACAAATCTGAAGGATCACAACTCCTTGTCAGCACGGTTTTCAACACTCGAACTCCCCAGAAACCTCACCTCCGATATTCCCAACAACAGAGAGCAGAACTATCCCAACGAATTCCGTGCCCAGATGTCCCTTGTCCACGATCTCATCTACAGCGTCCACCAGCCACTCCGCGGTAACAGATACAACCTGTTTTAGGGGGTGAGTTAGCTTGCGCCGGAGCAACAACCGAGAGACCGAGACGAACTATCGTGACAGCTACTAGTGAGCTCACTAGGACCCAAAGGTTGAGGCGCAGTACAGTCTCGTCTTCGTCCTTCACAGAGTCCTTTTCTCGACTTGAGGTGGTATCGGCAGCTTCCAGGTCTACGTCCTTTGCGTGCATTGACCGGATATAGGTACTAGCGCTGACGAATTCTTTCGAAATGCTCTGTTCTGTGGCCTCTGTTGGATACATTCTGGCCTTTATCATATCAGTTCCACCGTTACAGGTGTATAACGCTGTGTGTGAGTAGAGCTGGAAAACCATAAATGCTAAGTAAACTGAAGCACTACCATCAATGACACGTTTCTACTGCCAGATTGCGTGACTCACTACAAAGCAGTATCAACGCCGCCTGAGCGAACGAGGAAGATCATAATCAACGAATGACGGGTACTGTATGAAGAACCCGAAGCTCACCCCGTAGCTGAGTCTGAGAATAGCATCTCCATCCGAGGGTGGTCTAGTGGTGGAACCAGTCGAAATCGATAAATGATATGCGGTGGGTAAAAGGACAGCCACAACGCTTATTGCCAGAAGCGAGGAGTTCATCTGAGATACACCTAAGTAAACATGTCCTTGTTCAGTTTCGTGATCGTCCACATGTCAAAATCGATACATACTAGAGGCGAAGGTTTGTTCGGAGAACTTGATGCCACCAGCAATGAAAGAAACTCCTAGAACCAGAACTTTTATACGACAATCAGCATCATGCCCTTCATAAACCTTGAAAGACCTGACGTACGTAGGTCTCCCAAGATCGCACCAATCACTGCGGACAAGACGTGAGACATCACGCGCAACCTTCATAGAACAAAGGACTCACAAGTTGCTTGGACAAGACGGATCTGGCATCGTCGTAACGCAACCACCTGCAAGGCATAATTATCAATATCCTTTCGGGAAGGAGTACTAGATACGCCATGGGCCTCACACTGATGATAAGTTCGACCCTATCTCAAAAGTCATTCAATACAATCTTGCAGGCGAGAAGTGGTCAAAACAACGCACGCATTGCCCTACATCTACGCGTCAACGGGATCAAGGCAAGAACATACAACGGCGGCGACATACCAAAGTGACATTGAGGAGCCCTGCAATTGTTTGTCCAACGCGAAATGAAAGTCGATCCGTAAGAAACGAAAGAAGCTGGAAGTCGAAATCTTTTCAGAACGGTCTCAGCTGTTGGAACACGGCTATCCTACCTTTGCGAGAGGTATCATGGCCAAGAGCGAGCCTGGATGTGCCGCGGGTCAAAGTCAGCGGTTATAGAGAATGAAAGACATACACGTAAAGGTGACCAGGTCGCTGACGCTCGATGCGAAATGGAGAGCCCACTGAGCAACGTCCTTGGTCAGATGGGAGGTAAATAGAGGGAACCAAGTCACTCGTACTGAGATGGGAACGAAGATGAGCAGAAGGTTGAACCCTGTGATGAGTTCAATCAGATACAATGAATTCAGAAGAATCGGGGGCAACGCACAAGAAGATAATCCGATAACTTTTAAACTATCCCTGGTGTTCGTAATCGGGATTTGCTTGATCGTTTCTTTCGACTCTTGGTCACCGATCATCGATATCGGGAGGACACCACAAGGAGGATGTGGATCCTCGGAAATCACATTCGGCGCTGGCCGTAGGGAAACCTCTTGAATTGTTTGATCGTTCCGACTGTTGGTGGTTTCTGTTGGAGACCCGGGCTGGCACTGAACAACAATACCTAAAGGAATAACGGTCTGTTCAGCTGTATCAATGTCGGATGATAAGCGCATATTCGCTGAAGGGATTACAGGGAAAGCGAAATCACGAAGGGACAGTACCCGCCCGTTATATACGTTCACGATAGTCCCCAGTGGGTGTTTTTCCAAGCACATAGAAGAGTGATTCCAAGCACTGACGCCGGACGGAATGAAAGATGAGAGGTGTCGGCACGACCTACCGATGATGGTTCAACAGCACTTGTCATCACTTCAATTGAGTTTCGGGAACAAAGTTTTACTTGGTCAGGTACTTATGTTTCGATTGAATGGTTTGATTCCCTTTAATTTCTCGTAACCAACCCTCTTGGCGACTGTACAGCTTGGATATTTGGGTTTATGCTTAAGTAGAACCCGAAAGCCTTCGGACATATTCAACCAAACCTCTGCCAAGGGAGTCAAATATCCGTATCCAGAAAGTCACCAAAAATAAACCACTCACCTAACAGGAGCCCCTGACATACCCTTCTCCAAGTAAGGCCTTGGCCTCGTCACTTCCATAGCCCCAGCAATATCAATGTGAGCCCATTTGATTGAGGGCTGATCGCCTTCAAGGCCTGGGACGAAGTTCTTGAGGAATAATGCGGCAGTGCAACTACCAGCTGGTCTTCCACCGGTCTGAATAAGAATTGTTGCTGAGAAAGGTTCACGGGTAGGCCGAAACGTGGGACGTACATTACAAAGGTCAGCGTTAGAAGAGTAGATCTGAGGTCCTGCGTGAATTACAGAGGTTTAATGACCCCGACGACGAGAAATGGGTATGGGAACAGACCGTAGTCTTCATCAAGAGGCATGCGCCAGAACCTATCGTATTCATGTGCTCCAGCTTCGCTCAGTTTTTGCCAGAGTTCGTCTGAAGACTAGAAGAGCGTACAAGACAAGCGTAAGCATAAGTCATGGGGCGTGCAGGGAAGACTGACAGAGAAACATCCTGAGTAATGCTCTCCTACTGCGATCATCATTGCACTGCAGGGCTGATAGTCAATACCATCGAGAAAAGCATAAAGAAAAAACGTACCCAGTTAACGTTGCCACATCGATCAGGGTATGGGGCTTGAACTCGGTGCCGGTGTAGTAAATAGCATCTGCAGAAAACGGCAAACGGTGGGTACATGAGGTACCGACAAAGCCAAGCCAACGCTAACCGGAAAGAATTAGACGGCCCTCGGCATCAGTATTGTCGACTTCGACGGTTTTCCCGTTCATGGCGTATACACTACGCACGTGGCGGCCGTGAGTAAAAGGGGGAGAAGTGCGAGAGATAGTTACTCACATATCCCCGGGTTTCGTTGCAGAAGGCTGGTGAAACAGAACGGTATTTGATTGTTAGTTTCGTAATCCCAAGCCCAATAAATAGAACTCACGCCGGGCATATTTTCCGTCAATGGCGTTACGGTGATGAGATTGACGCTAGAGCAGGCTTAATGATAGAAGGAGCAGCGACAAGATTCCGAGCTCACGGCAGCTTGAGTTTAGCAATGGCCAAGGTAGCCGAGACGACCGCGGCAGCACCACCTGAAGAACGAAAGCCGATCTCGTGAATAAGCGACAGTGGGGAATGTGGTAGACGTACCCATATCCCCACGCATGAGTTTCATGCCCTCAAAGGTTGTATGTCAGTGCAAGGAGTAGGGTAAGTGCAAAGTCGAAGCGTACTTCACCCGGCTTCAACGAGATTCCTCCGGAATCGAAGGTGATACCTTTACCAACAAAGGCAATAGGTTGCTCATCTTTCGATCCTGCGCCTTTGTAGTGTCTGGCAGCAAGAATAAGTATCGAGAGGAACACGCTTGAAAGGATGATATTTACATCTCAAGGAATTTAGCTGGTTCATCGGTTCCATGTGTAACTGAAAGGAATGTGTTCTGCAGTTCGAGTTTTAGAGAATTTCGAGACGTCGGATTCCGGATTGTTGGTGCGTACCATTCCCTTCGATTCGGCCCATTCTACCAATAGATAGAAGCAAAATTAATAATGAATGAAAGGAGGGTGAAGGGCGTTGGGCCATACTGGTGTCTCGAACGATGATATCCACGTTGGGGACACCTTCGAATTCCTCTTGAACGCGCTCACAAAATTTCTGTTTCACCTCGCTCAACATCCGCTTCTCTCATCCCGGCCTAAAAAAGACTCACGGTTGGGGTCATCATGTTGGCCGGAAGTTCTGCGAGCTAAAAGCCATTCCTTGTCAGACGATTCTTCGTGTATGCAAAGGTAAACCCACCGTCCTAGCGAGATTCTGGGAATACGCGTACAGTACCCCACGCTCCCATTCTTTGGATGCTTTAGTTGGCTTAAACTGGTATTTCTCAGGAATTGGTTCCTTCAAGTTAGGGTTAAAGCGAGATGGGACTGGGTTAGTCTTGAGGGTGAATTCGTATGCAGCCAAATGAGCGGCAACGGCTGTAAAAAGGTTCAACCTGGTCTTTCAGGTACGAACGAAGAAAGGCTCACCGGCAGCATGAGGGTCAAGTCCAGCATCAACTTCTACCTGAATAGTTTCCTTAATCTTGTCCTTCGTGTTCAAGCCCTCCAAATTGACTTTAACGGCCTTGACAGCACTTCCGACAGTTTTTCTGATGATTTCCCTTCTCTCATCTCCCTTCTTGTTATCAAATTTCTCTCCCAAAGACGACACAGCAGTAATGGTCGGTGTGGACCACAGAACACGCGCAGTGCCTACTTTTGAGAGACTATCTCCAGGGAAAGCAGCTTCAACCTCTTTGGTCGACGCGGCGGAGGGATCGTGAGGAACGATACGAACTTGGGTCTGAGTGGACATGGTGGAACGAAGGAAGGTCGATGGAGATCGATGGCGAAGTAAATGATAAGATGGACGGAACATCCCTTCTGATCCCCGATTGGGGGTTTTCGTGCACAATGACTCTAGCTACTGGTCACAGGTCGTAGAGGCCCGGGAAGAAGTCAGCGCTTAGAATAAACGTGGTTCGCTAGTGC
The DNA here is from genome assembly GCA_014904975.1 of Marasmius fiardii PR-910. Taxonomy (NCBI): domain Eukaryota; kingdom Fungi; phylum Basidiomycota; class Agaricomycetes; order Agaricales; family Marasmiaceae; genus Marasmius; species Marasmius fiardii. The sequence goes on from MU127872.1 coordinate 42,324, forward strand.
CCTCATGGGCGTGGACAAGAATAGTAAACGATTTTGACAGGTAACCATTCATACAAAAAATTTGAAGACTACTGTAAGCCATAACACCAAGAAAAACACTCGCAACGGCGACGCGTGTTTGATCAGTCAAGTTCCAAATCATACCTGCGAGATAGGCCCAATCAACTGACTGTTGCGGGTACCGATATGAATAAGTGCACTTACGCAGCAGGAACGTTGCTTTGTTTTAATCCAGTGATTGGGATAGGAATCCCTCCGAGACCAAAGATAGTTCCAGCGCGAATATTGATAGCAACATCTTGGAGATCCAAAACACCAAATGGAATGATGTCCAACGATGCGATAGCTCCCTGTACCAACTCCACGTTATCGATTCTTGGACTATCAACTGTACCAAGGAGTGGAACGACGAGGGCTGGTTTGAAAGTATGCGAGAATTGCGCATAGGTCGTTCCGTTCAATCCAGCTTTGGCAGTCGTAGAGTCGATGGTAAGCTCGAGGGGTAGAGGATTTTTGACGCGGAATTGGGTAGTGGCGAGATTGGTAGTCAAGGTATCCAACTGTCGAGCGAAGGACTCAGGTTAGTGTTCCATGCGACTACCGGAAAGACGCAACTCACAGTGATGAACGTGGTGATGTTTGAGATGAACCCAAGCCCTAACGCGTTGATGATATCCCCGATGGAGAAACCTCCCAAATCTGCCTGCTGAGTCTCAGCTGGGCTCGCAATGGCACAGAGCGCGCCAACGAAGCAAATGAAGAGCGGAACAAGGCGGGCAAACATCGTCAAGTCGACTTCGATGGTTGGGTGATGTTTCAGAATACAGATAACCTGATCACTGAAATCAGACCACACCGCGCATAGACATCGTCTTTATACTCAAGAGCTTCTCGAAGTGAGAACTCCCACCTACTGCATGTGTTATTGTGAGTCAGATGATGGAGTGAATTTCTCCTCGACCCGATGTCATATGGAGGGATCATGCGACGAATAAGGATGCCTTCATCCCTTACGGAGGATTAGGTTTTCGGATTCGTGGGTCGTGCCGTGTCTTCTCCGACGGTTCGACCGTCTGATCCACCGGGAACGGATGTATTAGCAAAAGCTTTCGAACGATATTGTGGGCGTACTTACTCATCTTTGCGAAACTCACTTCCAAAAAGCTAGAATACTCTATACCCCCGCATCTCCAAATACATGTGAAACCCCGCATCCCAATCGTCTGCACGTTCCTGCGCGGTTCCTGAATGAAGTCTATACAAAAGCCACCTCGCGATTCCACGATTCACAGCAGCGGCACGCGAATTGAAGCTCAAAGCCCATATGGCTACCAAAACTCTGGAGTTTGGATGCGGGTACGTTCCATCGCGAGTGATCAAGTGATCATGAGCATTCTTTGAACATTCTTCTCGCCAAATTCTTTCCTACTAACTCTTATGCAAGATATATTGTGAAGGTCCAATATCGACAGTTCGAAACGTGAAGTTTGGGTAAATACGGATTCCGCGCGCTGAAAATCGGAGCTCTGAAGACTGAGGCCTAGATGACGAAGTGCTTTATTTGACACCAGCCTGTAACAGAGCTCAAATTGACGCCTGATTATAATCTAAAATTTACTGGCTTACCTCGAGATGAAAACATCAACTCCAATAGCCATGTCGATGGTCCTCACATTGGTCTTGATTAATCCCAATATCACAGCATGCCAAATCTTCAACGGCTGTGCTCAAAACCTTGAGAGTCATGATCGTGGAGGAGCTGGGCCTGTTTGACACCACTGGAGTTGGACCATTAGTATTCCAAAGCCAACGAGAGACTACTCGTTTAGTCTTCTTGAGTCTTGAAAGGCAGGCTTTCAGTCGACTCGCCGCTTCTGCTGAATAAGCGACTTTTGTCTTCCCACGCCACTATTCGCCAACTTCGTGACCGGTTCACCTCCAAGCTCATGACAGAGTCCACCATCCTCAAGTCAGAATCATAGAGATAGAAACGTGGATCCGTTCAACGACGTGTCCACCTTGGCTCTTCTTTATCACCCCAAGACTTGACAACTTGCCCGGTCCTTTTTCAATATAGTCACAGCAAGCGTAGCGTGATTCTCCATAAGTACATCTCTCTCACCGAGACACACTGACGGCTGGGTCCAAGTACTTCTTTATGTTTCAATAGCACAAGTATGAAAGGGTATCAAAAAATGTTGACTAGTGAATCATTGAAAGCTCCAGACATCCAGATCCTCCACTTCAATTGCCGTCGCTGTCTGAGCTCCACTGACGGCTTTATCCTTGGAATACGCCTTGAGAGCTCGCGACCTGGTAGCCCATTGACATGACGCAGACGAGGAGTCGGTACATAATCCAACATTGTATTTGGTAATACTGGTGTTAGGTGGACATGCAGGCGAGGTGACCTAGATGAAAAAGTCGATTCAATCTTTTGTTCCAAAGCGAGAAAAAAAAAAGGATAATCACAGTCAATTTGTGATCTCCAGAGCTCAGATCAGCCTGAGTAGTGACAAGGCGGAATTGAGACGCAGACTTTGCACTAGTTGACGCGCATGTTACGTTGAGACCAACAAATCTCTCAGCGGAAGGAGTGTTGAGGTATATCGTGAACGAGGAATTGCTTGAGTCGCTTGCAAATCCGAGAACTTGCTGTGGGGCGAATAAAAAGTAAGCACCTCATCTCAACTACTCCGCCGATAGGAGTCACTCACAGAAAGTGGACCCTGCATGTCCCATTTCGTAGGGTCTAAAGTCTCTAGCGGTCCTGAGGACGGTGCTGCTCTGAACGCCGCACTCATCACATCAGTGCGATAAGGTCCGGTAGGTCCTGTAACAACTTCGCACTAGAATCGTTCAGCAAGAGGACAGCAGACGAAGAAGACGGAAAGGAAGAACATACCTCGTCGTAGAAAATATGCCACCAACAATCCGTCGTGCCCTTGTTTCCATATGCTCCCTTGTAATTCAGCCAGTCGTTAGACCCGCTGAACGTGTCAGGGAAGTTGTACGTGACAAGCGAATCCCTCGTATCCCTAATAATTGAATATTCATTCGTTAGCATCAGAAGAACAAGACAGAAGACCGACGAACCAGTACACTCCATCGTCGCTGGTGAGGTCTTGGAGTTGGAATATTACGGCGTTGACATAAGTGTGAGTGTCAGCCGTCTCCCATATTCCGTGTGAGCCCTTGGCAATGTACCCGATAGGCCGAGCACCGTTATCAAATTTGGGTGCTTCACTGAACGGAACCGTGGAGCCTGTATCACTGTGAGCGTGATAGTCCACCTGCGTCGCTTCCCCATTGACAGTGCGGACTGTTAGACGTTCCCAGTCTCCCACATCTGGTTAAAGAGTCAGCAACAATTTCGGAAAATATTCCTTGGCAGACTCACGATCACCAACCCGGCCAACGACCGGAACATCCTTGCCTTCGTTGAAAGGGGTAAATAACCAATAATAAACATCTGTGACTCCGTTCGCTTTCGGCGCAACGAACGTGTACACCGCGACGTTGGAAGGATTCTGAAGCGGGTTCAGGCCCTTCAACCAGCCGTTCCTATTCGCATCGATATCCGTCGCCAGGTAGAGCCCACTCCCTTGATTTGCAGGATCGTCGACCGTCTGGACAGTCGGGTCAGCATTGACAATTGCACCGCTATCATTCACTTCCTGCAGTGATGTCATCAGAAATGTTGGAAACCAGAATCCTGAGAAAGGTTACTCACATCAACATTCGCCAGAAACCATTCGACAGTCGACGCGAAGTAGACTTCGTCCTTATGAAAACGCCATTGCGGGGCGTACTTCTGAGCCAAAGCAGCATTCTCTGGGGAGGCCGACCCGAAAGACGGACGAACGAACGTCGTGATAACAGAGACAAGGCACACGAGCCGCCGGAAAGACCCTTGGGTGGGATGCTATGTCGATCGTTCAGCCTGCAAGTAACCTTCCTGAACGAAAGCACGTACCATTTGCAAGTGATTGTCAGGGAGCGTGGGAGGGGGTTGATGAGTTTTCAAATCACCTTATTATTTAAAGGCCTCGAGGAGAGGCAGTATGTATGTAACCATCGAACGTGGGGAACTTGCCCAGCATGCCCAAGACAGCCACATGGAACCAACTTTGATACTCTGGCCATGAAAATCACCGCCTGATTCTGGAAGGATCACGTCCGAGACCCCCATGCCTCCCCCTGAGCCATTGTCGTGCTGTACCACATGGTCGTACTTCGTAGCGTGATGTATCATCATGGAAGAGTGTACACCAGTAATGTAGTGAAATACTAAAAACGATTGATACTTCTGATTGTATCAGATGTTTCGTTTCGTTTTGGCGTTCGCAAGTATGCAAGAGTATGCATAGCAGATAAAAATGTTCAGGTCCTAGAAGCACTGCGAAACGATAGGCCAGCGCATGCACGATGGAAACTCTACCTGAGTAGTACTGACGCTTTGATACGACGGGTAGCCTCTGATCGGATCCGACATCGTCTCAACTTTCAAATGTTACACACATTTCTCAATGAGTATGCTCACCTGCACAGACGTTAAAGATATGAATTGTCCACACCCAAAAAGCCTAAAAGCTCCTGAAGTCTACCGGTATCTTGTGAATGCTTGAAGTCGGCAGCCTTCTACCGAGCTCGGTTCACAGCCGAAAAGGAGTTCACAATACAGTCCACTCAGGAATTGAAAAGAGGACGGTCCAAGCAAGTTGTAACGTCCTTTGGGAACCGAATCATCTCTCTTGTCGTGCACAATTGAAGCTATTGGCACTGTCAAAAAAACCCGCTTTAAAAGAAAGACCAAGCCCAGAATGAAAACTACATGATAAAAACATTTCACGTACCTCAGGACCACTGTCTGGATACTTCTTCATTTCTTCTCCTTCAGGATTCTCTCAAAGCAAGTCCCTACTATCACTCTCTACGGTTACCGCAGGTCATGGAACGGAACTTTTTGCAGCTTCCAGGCCCTTCCCTCCCTTCCTCTTATCACTTCTCCCGATTTATGTTGCTTGCCGAACTGTAACAGTCGTGTGGACACCCAAGGTCGAGTCTCAGTATCTAGCGTGTGAGAGCTGAATGAGTCACCGCAAAACCTGTTCTCAAGCATCCTTTCATTATTCCACGTCCATGCGTCAGGAATGAATTGGGAATGAGCGTTCGTTTAGCTTTCTGCGATGGAGGAGGTATGAGAGTCAGACCAGTCTGGTTGTCGTCAGCATTGACATGATAACACATCGTAAGCAGGATTCAGGAATCCGGACCGGGTCTCGGATTACCACGCCACGAACGTGTTTCAATTCCACTCAAGACGGGGGTCATTGACCCAGCGATATGCCAGTTACCCTACGCTGTCAACACCACAACGTTATAAAGGCCCACCGCCCGAAACTGGTGAGCAGAGAGACCCCGCCAGGCTTTGCCATCTTGCGAGTGTGAAGAGCCTGAAAAAGTCACCGTGAATCAACTCCAAGCTTTTGCGAATGGTGCTCGGCGAGCTGTCATGTCGTTGAAGAAGGTCTGCGACCGTACGATTCTTTTGAAGAGAAGACAAAGTTCAATCTCACTATAAGATACTGAAGTAACAAAATAGATACGGCTACAAGAGGTTCCAGCGTACATAAAACACTAATACAAAAGTCCAAGCATTCCCGACCAGATGCGTAAATCTACATAGTAATACATGATACACAATGGAAAGCAGTTAAGCAAAGCTGTTGAAAACAAGATAAGACAGTCAAGAGAAAAAGGGAAGAGAATAAGTCAGTTGGTGATCTACAATCGGGGAGCGTATGTCGTATAATAGATAGAAACGAGCCCTGGTGTGTTTCGAACATCATGGAATGCATGCGTACACAAATCGTTAATGTCTTCATTTCTGTATCCTGCCTCCAGGAATATTCCTCTGCACGACTCCATGTACCGCTTAATACACCTCCTGAAACTCCTTCCTATCTCTTGTAGGATTTCGTCCCCTAGCCAAGTCCCTATCGGGACGTAGAAGGGCCTAGTCGTTATATCGCCGAAACTGTGACTATCGTAAACCATTTGAGGAATGACTCGAGCGATGGGACGAATTCCTCGCAGGTTTTGCAGACTCTCGTTCAAGACGTCAAAAAACCTGGTGAGGTTGGGGACGTCGTGGGTTGGTGCCACGTCGTGAATGTCGGGGTGGAAGGCCGGAAACCTTCCCCATTCTCCAGACAGAAACATGCCTCCCTGCACGAGAATCCTGGCCGCCTCTCTGATGATGATACGAAAGTCTGCCACCTACACTTATATCAGTCCAAGTCACACGAACCGAACCGTCAAATTCAAACGAAGACAGACTTACCGTCATAGAAGCCGCACGCGCATGAACGACGTCCACGGAACGATCCGGAAACTCCGTCGGCTGGTTGATATCGTGGAGTCGAAAGTGAACGTTCGGCGGTAAGTCCTGCCGCGGAGCAATGGGCACTGGCGCGCGAAGTCAGTGCGGATGATATAGGAAACAAGTCGCCCGCACCTATATCAATCCCATAGAAGTCGACATGTGGGAAGAGCTGGGCCATTTCGAAACACCTGGTACGTCGTTAGCTCTAGACACTTCGCGGCGGGGAGTGAATAGACCCACCATTGTCCCATTCCCGCCCCGATGTCCACCACTACTTTTCGTCTGTCCGGATCTGGTGTCAACACGTCGTGAATGGGTCCGACATAGTTCCCTCCAACAATTACTTTCAGGATTTCATGCTGTTCATCCACACGCTAGAATCATTCAACGGTGAGCATTCATACGAGGAAAAGATTGACAGCTGTACCTGGTTCTCTGGAGGATCACTCGGAAGAGGGTAAGGTGCAGTGGGATTAGAGTGATAGATCCTCCCGTGTCTTTCGATGAAAGCTGGACCTAGGTCGTCGGTCTCGTTTTCAGACCCATTGTTTCCAGACCCGTTCTCAGACATCCTCGAGAATTGGGAATTTGTCCAATGTTGGGGAGGTTTGCTGTCCCTTCTGTCGCGTATTATATAGCTTAAAAGCACGAAGAAAGGAGCCTTCGGAGCAGTAGCACGTCTCATATCCCTCGTGTCATTGCGATCAGAATTTGTTGCACGAGCTGGAAGTCGTGTTTCCTGGAGCGCGGTGGATAAAACATCCTGAAATTAATCCTGACTGAGGGCGCAATACGGCATTGGGGAGCGGTTCGCGGCAGGGGATCATTGGCTGCGTACAGTGAAGTCCCTGAGCTGCGGTCAAGAACGAAATATTCGCGTCAGAGGAGGAGCTGGTAGCAAAGAAGAAAGTGGCAACATCCCCAGTACTCGTGCCAGCAGTGACCAAACTGTGACCAAAACACCGGATCGGCACTTTTCGGCTTGATATTGATCCTTTGCCAAAACCTTCCACTTTCCTTAACTCGTCGACCGTCAATCACTCACTTCTCTCATAGATCAAGGCTGCAACGTTGAGAAACACTCCGTGCGCATGCTACTCTTGACACTTGAAGTCATTAAATTGACATATCGGAACGGGATCATGGATTTAATAGCGGCTCACCAACAAACTCGCGTTTTTTTGAGTTGTTTCTCAGCGAACCGGGGAAGGTGTCGGCTGCATTACAGGCCATTCAATCCTCTTTCGAATTTGAATGTCGTTTTCTGGATTATGGGGAAGTGATCGCGCTGTACATGCCTCAATTTCTATTATTTATCAGCGGTGATTAAACTAGGGGGCAGGTTCAAGCAAGCTCGCCAATTATATACCAGGAATTCCGTACGGATGGAGGTTCTTTATATTCCCAGTCAAGCCTCCAACTGCGTAAAAATGTACAAGCTGGAAATCTCCCCCGAAATGCGACTTCTTCTTGATTGACAACTCGACCCTTGAGTGCCACCTACGGAAAATCAATCTATGTATTCCGTAGCGGCACCATTTCGGGTAATCTATTTACCTTGTTCGCATTCAAATGAGCTCATTGGCGCCGCAGGTCATTACTCTCCGAAATCCGAAATCTGAAGGTCTGATTTTTGTGTCGAGTGTCTGGCAGACTGTGTCTTTTTTTGGAAAGCATCATGCTCTCCACGAAGTGAAGTGACCTCATCGGACATAGAACGAAGGCTCGCGTGGGCAGAACTAAGCTCCAGATGAACGGCTCGAGAGATCCATACATGTAATGTATTCGGTGCTAACTTTAAAACAAACACTCACCATACGCCAGGGCCGAGGGGGTGCTTTGACACAAGAAGCCCTGTGGAACGCGTCGAAAACGTGTCGGAAGCAAAGATTGCGTTTATCTGTGATCGCAGTCATCGGTGAGGCGGTGAAATCGGAGCCCGGCGAGAGACTGGCAATAACGACCTGATTTCTGGCAATTGATGTGGTATGTGTCCACTTGCTCTCTCAAGGAAAGTCCTCTGCTGACCTGAATCTCTCCCTGTCTTCCGCCTATCACCATACTTACCTATACCGTACGTTGCGTTGCCACCATCATGACCAACGTACAAGCAATTTTTCTTTTTTTCAGCTTGCCTATTTTATGACATTCGATGACCTCAGATTGGTGCCAACAGGACCCCAATGAAGAGGATCGCCGCATGAGTCCGAATTACCACCAAATAATCGACGCGAAGTTGCCCTAATTTCAGGCTGGCGCAATGGAACCTTGAAGTGTTTTCCAGTATTCATTCTTCTATTACAGGGTATAAGGAATCTCCGTGCCTCTGGCGGTGTCGGCGGAATTGAAAAATGAGGGCTGATCGCACGGTCTCGCTCTCAAGTAAAAAGTGCTCAAAGTCTCAGGCTGTCGTTCGAGGGTGATCGAATAGACGGCTCGACATACTCCTTGCTGGAGTCGGGACAAAAAATTACAGAGATCAGAAAGCTCAGCAAGTAGGTGAAGCCTTTCACTTCCGTATATTACCGCTAACTGTTACCGATCTTCTAGGCTCTCTCTGAGAGAAAGCTACGCCATCATCGCAGAGAGAAGAGTTAATACGCCATCGTGGTATCTTTTCGATGGAATAGGTCCTTTCAGCACCAGGGACCCTTGGGAAAACGGTTTTCATCCTTCCGAACAGAACCAATATGTTACACTCCATCGAAAACGCGCTTACTTCGCACAAAAATGGGGTCAATCCCCGCTCCAAATCAAATAACTTGGTGACAAATAGACGGCGAAGCCTACAGGTTCTGAGTGCCCAAATTCGTGGACCTGGAGAGTTGTAAGGGAACTCAATCGAACTCCGTCGCTGCAACGTAGCGAACTCTAGGCCTTTGCTCGTGACGGCGACTCTATACGTCGACTACTCGAACCACGAAAATATGAACCGCCGGGAATCTCTTTAATTTTCATGGCCTCCTGTTTACAAACGCAAGACGGGATCGCTTGCAGGGGCTGCGCCGATGTAGAGCTGCGTACAGAACGTTACGAGCGAGTTAGAAATGTTTTATGCGAGGCAACCCGTAGCACCACGACCACCAATGTGCTAAAGAGCCGACCTCACCGGGTGCCCACACCCTGTAGGACTAGGATCGCTCATCAGCCCCCTCCGGTCATTGTCTGAGCGACTCTGGGAGTGAGATTGGATCGTTCACAAGTCGTGAAGGGCTGCTTCCAAGGGGAACCCGAGTTCACGAAGTATAAAGTATATGATGATTTATCGATTGAACGAAGAAGACATGAGGACCCAGTACAATCTACTTGCAACCTATCGACTGTCGGGACTCGTTTTCACATTCGTTAAGTACTCATGTACCTCGTTAACCCTCTCGCCCTCTTTTAAAAAACTCGTCGGTCGGTCGGTCGGCGAACTGCGGAGAAGTCCTTATCGTTCATCTTATCGCCGTAGCAGGACGCCTACCACTTGCCTCTACTTTCAAAGCTGAGCTAGTCACAACCGTAGTGTTTCACTCTGAAACTAATTCCGATTGGGATTCTCTGTAAGGTATTCTCGCTACATAAAAGTACAATTGGGTATGGCAAAAACAAAACAACAACGTAGATCACAAGTAACAATAGCAGCTCGAAAAGCGAAGTCTAAAAATACATTCCTGTTAGAACAGAACCCAGATCGAAACGGAGAGTCGAAGCTGGGCGGTAGAAATCGAAGGATTTTTTCTCGAATGAGTAAGGCGCTTTTCAAATATAAGAAACATGCGCAGAGGATATGGCCCTGCAAAGGCTGATTTGCAGGTGAATAGAGGTGGCGCGAGTGCATATTCGTCTAGGGGACGACATATGGGGTGGGAGAGGATACGGTAGGTGTTTTGGCCAACAGACGTGGTCTGGAAATTCGAGGTGTTGACGATTTGATTTTTAGAAACATCCACCCGCGCGTGAAGAGCAGCCGCGCTCGTCAAACTCTTCTCGCTCGGATGCTTCTTCTCTTGGAAGGGGCTAAAAATTGAGATAGGTTAAGTACTTTCGTAATATTCTTGATCCGCGAGCAATACTCACTGTGCCAGGTCGACCCAAAAACGGTTCAGGTGCAGCTAAAGCCTCGGGATTAGCCACGGGTACTGGGGAAGCAGCGACAAAAGCGCTCACTACAATCAAAGATGAAGTCAGTTCTACACGTTCATTTAACAATCTTGAGGGGCCAGAGACTTACAAGTAATCATTACGATGGTGATAGCAGCTTTGCAGTGCATTATTGGAAATTTCAGTGAAGAAAAAGGGTAGTGTGGCGTCTGACTCGAGCAGGTGAAAAAAGGACACCGTGCGTTGATGAAAAAAAAGACAATAAGACCCTCCTAGCATATATACCATCGTCTTGAAGAAAGGGAACGCCCAAAAGAGATGCAGACAAACTATCTGCCGAAAATGGAGGTACGTTTGTACTGAGGGAGGTGAATTGAGCGGGAAGGGTGGGGAAATTGTAACGTTGTCACTATGTCCAATGTCGTCAAGCCGACCCAAATGTTTCAAAACACATCCGGATTGGGATGTTGATTTGTTGATTGACTTTTCGAGAACAAGGACCCCTGGGGAAGAGCTTTGATGCAGCAGTGGCGACTGTTTCTCACATCGAATGGACTTGCTGCTCACACTAATATTAGAATCAATGGACAATATGTGTGAAGAGGGGAGGGGAGGGCAGAGAACTTTCTGTGTTCAAAGTAGATCAATGACACCTAGTAGTACATATATATTTGTATTTCAGGCTTTTCAAAAAAGCCCAGGTCGCAAAGCGCACACTGACTTGCTTGGACTGTCGTTTTAACGGTGGTGTGGACAATGAAAGGACTCAAACTCGTTCAAAACAGAAAAAAACGGTTCGAGGGAGTCGGAGGCGCTACGCGTTCGGCCGAAATCTTCCGGCGTGGGGATAAAGCAGGTCCACGAAGTTGCACATTCAGAATCATATTCAACGTACGCCACTCCGGTTGCGACAATCTAGTTACATTTGATTTATAACAGTCTACAAAATCGACCCAACTGACTTTACTCTACGAACAATACACGTAGCAATCTACGTTTCTCATACATTCATTTGACATTTGCCTGAATGGAACACACAAAAGAAAAAGAAAAAGAATAACCGCCCAGATAAAGTATATATATCGTGGACCGGGAGTACCCTCTTAATGATCACTCTCCTCCCAAGTCCTACCAACAGTCTTAACTAAATCTTGCTCAGTAAGCTTCTTCCCACTCGTGAAATACCCAGCAGCGATCTTGGCGTCAATCTCAACCCGCGAGTCAGGAGGAATGAGATGTTCTATTCAAGCGTAAGGCTCATCAGGGGTACGCGCAGACAAAGGAAACAGAAACAGACACTCACCAGGAATATCATAACGCTTCTTAATCGGAATACCGCTTCCCACAATGGCATCGTACTTCATATCACTCATAGACACCATATTGTCGATCTTGGTGATGCCTAGCCAGTGAAGGACGTCCGGCATGAGGGCCTAAAAAAGAAGAGATAGAGTATGAGCCCTGGTAAACGGAGCACAGTGATAAGGAATGCTTACCTGGAACCTCATATCTTTAACACCAGCAATCATCTCAGTACTCTTAAAGTACTTGTCTGCAGAATCTCCTCCTCGTTTACGGAGGTTGTATACCAGATACCTAGTGGAGGAAAGATTAGCTAACATCCAGCAAACATGAATCGAGCGAAGAACACTGACTTGGTAACCTCTCCCAACGCTCTTCCTTCCTTCCGGAAGTACACCACAACACCAACACCGCCACGTTGTGCAGTCCTTATACACTCTTCTATCGCATAGACAAGGTAAGGCTTGCAAGTGCAAATATCGGATCCAAAGACATCAGAGCCGTTACCTATCGGGGGATTCAGCGCTAACGCAAGAAACTGGTATCGCGGGTCACTTACATTCATCATGCACTCGCACAGTGACCTCCTTCGATGGATCTCTCAAAAAGTCGGGGTTTCCAAAGATATACACCGTAAGGTTTCCAATTGGCGGGAGGAAGACCTGGAGAAGACAAAAGTCGGTCTCTCGGAAAAAGAGGGAGAATCATAGAGCCAAGTGGTGCATACTTGGATATCAGGCCTTGTAACGAGCTCAGGATACATTCCTCCGGTATCTTCGAAGAGCGCACGCCGAAGTAAGGTTTCGGAGCTAAGGAATAAGAGAAGCAATCAGTACTTGATGACCAATACGTTACGAAGAAGGGAAGCAAACGAAAAAAAATGCATTAGACACGGACAGTGCCACGGCGCAGGACAAAACGAATAACCAGAAACAAGTTTTAGAAAAACAAGGAATTTCACTGACATCCCGAACCTCTCCGCGATACCAGGCAGCCACCATACAGGTTCAACGGCTGCCTTAGACACGTTTATTTCAACACCACCATCTCTACTCTCATCGATGCTACCGTCTTCTTTCTTGATTGGTGATGATTTAAGGACGATCTTCCCGTCAACCTTAATAAGGAGCGTGTTATTATGGGACAGGTGCAAAGGAGTGGGATATCCATACCTCAATTTCACCTCGCCTGACAGATTCATCTATCTCTGAAAGCTTGATGTGAGCTCTGGTGACAGCGATACTCGGGCGAATATCCAAGCCCATTCCTACAAAAGGAGATAAGTAATCTTATCGGGTATAGGTGAAGCAGAATAAGATCGCATACCACCCTCTTCCTTGGACTTGAGGTACTCCGCATATACACTAGGAATAAGGTGTCCCCAAGGATCGAAAGAGACAATCTTATGTCCCTTAGCTTTAATCGTAGTGAGTTTCATCCGAGGCGAGCAAAAAGCAAATTGATAGCTCACCACTTTCGCCCTTGGGTCCATACCAGGTTTTGTTAGGCGGAATGTCCACAGGTGGCTCAGTTTTGCTGTAATCCGGTCGATGCGCTGGATCCAAGGTGCCCATAGCGATGGCCAAAGCCCTGTAAATCGAATAACTTCCGGAATGTGCACCAATTGCGTTCCGCTTTCCTATACTTCCGGGTAGCCTAGAACATATTATCGGACCACGTTCGAGGGGTGAGGGAGCACCCCACACTATATTGACCGGAGAGATACCTGCGGGGAAGATGGCTGTGGGTAAGACGGCAGAAGAGAGGAAGGCAAAGGTGTACCGTGTTGATCTGGGTAAGTTGTAAGAAGGATTCGTCCAGGATATAGTGCCTTCTCGCGTTCCTTTGGATCCTTGATGGATGAGGATGGAGGTGTGATAGTCTGTGTAATGGAGGCCGAGACAGACCGCGGTAGAGAGGTGGAAAGAGAGGTGGACGGTGGAGTACCGAAGGAGTCTGTGGAGGCCTGCTTGCGGTGTCGAGGGATTTCAATTCCAGATCTGTCTCTAGGGGAAGGAGGTTCGGAAAGGGCATCTAGCTGGTTCATGAAGGTCAGCAACAAGACTAAGGTGAAAGAACAGCGGCGCAGAAAAAGACACAGTGCGCAGGAATATGGCCACCATTATGGAGATACCAAGATAACTATTCCCGTTCAAACTCTTGGGATCCTGCTAATCGCCAGCACAACTGCCGATGTTGTTGCCTTTGCCTTTGGCTAAACCTCCATCCGGCATGCCAGGTACCAAGCGAGCCCCCCCATCTAACAGTCCACAACTTTGCACTCGATAGCGCATAGCGTTCCTCGACGCATGAGAAGCGAACACAACAAACCTTTGCTTGCATAACCTGCTGGTTCGCCTGCAACAAATTGAGCTGCGACAGGATCTGGGAAAGGAGTTCTTCGGCCATCGTTTCTGTTTCTTGTCGAAGGGCAGGAATAGCTAGTGTGGAGGTTGGTGATCAAGCCGGTTTATATTAGTAGAAAAGCCCAAGAGGAAACGCGCGTACCTCAAGGCTTCCGATAACGATCGTCTTTCACCGCCAACGGCTATCTTCCAAATCTCTAAATTCAAATCGATTACTCCCTAAAAAGTGGGCAAAGCATATAATCTTATCAGCTGGACGCCGTTCGGACGTCAGGGATGTATACGCACCGTCTGAGGAGCTGAGGTGCGCCATTTTTTCAGAAAAGACTTGACAACAAAGAAAACAAGAACATACATGAGGAATCAAGTCCGGGAACCGCTAACTTTGGTGGACGTGGATGTGGATGAAAGGGAAGGAAGAGAGGAGTGATTTTCAAATCGACTGGGGGTTTCCGGGTTCCGAGCCGTTCGCGTCATGACCGATTCGATTTGAATTACGTAATCATATGTCAAGGCCCAGGTTCGAACCCTGCTGGCGTCGATGAGAAATATCATTGTTTTTTCCGAGTTAGTTCAGACGGTATTCAACCAGCGTCAGTTTCAGCGCCAACCTCAGGGAGGTGCAGGAGGCTAAGCGAGCGAAGCGCGCACACTACACACAGCTAATTGCCCAGCGTAACGCTCAAGATATCGTCGATTTCACTTACAGCTTTACGGCTGTTCAGTCGTGTCACCGTGTGAAATTAGGTACGTACCCGATGACCATCATTAAGTCTCCACGGCCAATGCTATGCTCGATGTCTTTTACTCACCCTCATCATCTCCCCTGCCCTCAATCGACGGTTGAACGTCCCCCGGCACAATGACACCACGAACACGCAGAGTAGCCAGTGATCCAACACAATCCGACAGTCAGATATTGGATCTTCATTTTATGAAGAAGGCAATCGAACGGTTCCCCACAGCCAGAAGTGCAATTGACGGCCTTCGTGCAATTGGGAAACCTCAAAAAGGCCTCTTAAAAGATTCTTTGTATCCAGCTGGGGAAGTAGAGACGTTCCTCGCAATGGCCGGGTCATTAGCAGTGTGTATGAGGGGCCGAACTCGCCAAGAACAACAAGTGGCCGTTCTTCTGACTCGAAACAACTGGACTTCCCTCATTGCTCCATGGATCATGCTCACAATCGAAGAGTTGATTCTACCAGACCTCGAATCAGAAACCCCATACACCTCTAATACCCGTGAACTAGCCATGTGGATCATCCCATACCTACTTTATCCTCCCAAACTACACGCCCGCATCGATTTCAGTCTTCGAGAGCTGAGGGATGAAACCCCCGAACTTGCGATCCTTCTATCTCGAGTTTGGGTCAAGGTTATTGATCAACATCACCGTACTTGGGGTCCCTGGGCGAATCTTTTAGCATCGATCGTGCGTGGGGACCTCGTTCAGGGCCCCACACACTCCACCACATACGAGATCTTCAAAAGTTTACACCCACTTGGCCATATCATCCTTCGCCACATAAATGACGAAACGCCGCGGATACCCACTATGAACAATGATGAGCTAGTTGGATTCAACAATTTCATTCTCCTTGCCAACTCCGACCAGTACGGCGGTAGTGGGCCGCTCAACGCGGAAGGAGTCGAGAAAAATAGCCTCCCTGCTCTCATAAGACTTGCTTCCGGTCTCCTTTACAAGCGGAAGATATTGCGGGAACCTGGTTTAAATTCAGAACGCGAAGCCTCGATTGTCACGCTCGTTCTGAATAATATCCTGAAAATGATGGATGGCTCTGTGCGGGTATCAGAGGCAATTGAATCTGGCATCATGGTTGCGCTTATTCGAGCTTTTCCCTGCTATTTTGAGCGAGACGACCCGCGTCTTCCGCAGTTCGAAGAACATGCATTGAAGCTCCTAGACCGAGTATCGATGTATCTCGTCTACCCTTCTGTGCTGCACCAGTTCCTACGATCATCCAAGAAGATTATGCGGTTGAAAGAAATCCAGAAGCAATTGCGTTCGAAGTCGAAGGTTCTTTGGGGAGCTTGGGAACGAACAAGGAAAAAGGCTGCCAAATTTCACAATATACGCCAAGAATTAATAGAAGACGGACGTTTCTGGAAATGTAGCAATGCATCGGTAAGAACAATTTCTAGGTTATTCACCTTTCGACTCCAACTCAAAAGGGGTTAATCACTAGTGTAAATCATCCTACGGGCGTTCTGGTATAAAATTCCTTCGCTGCACTCACTGCTTGGAAGTTGTCTATTGCTCGCAAAGCTGTCAGACCGTTGACTGGAATTGTGACCATCCAAAGAAGTGCGAGGAGATGTTCAAGCAGCGAGAAGGTGATTTTCGTTTCGTTTTGAGATTCCCGACTTGCTCAAGTTCAATTTGTTTTAAGTTGGAATATCATATCCCTCTGCCAGCGATCAACTTTTCGTTCAGGGATTGATCGAAGACTTTGTGGATGACAACGAGCTAGCAGTCGCTCGTAAACTCACTGATTACATTTCCTCTCTGGATACATTACAATCTACAAGGGAACTTTCAGAAATGAAACGTCTCATCCTGAAACGGGTCAAAAATCCAATTGCGATCATTGATTTGATCAAGGAAGGTACCCCTCATCTGGATGATATCATTATCGTGGATCCAGAAGAACTCGGTAAACATCTAGAGCGACGTATTGGCCCCCAAAAACTCAACCCTCTTATCGAAAATTGGAAAAGGCAGGCCTCGAACATCCAGAGAATGTTCGTAGTCGCTCTTTTCCCCGTGAGAGGGGATAACCAAGCCGGGATTGGATTTGAATACCAGTTTGAATTTCCAATTAGCTATGGTGCGGCAATTCCTGGAGGCTCACGACCGGTTGCAACCGGCAGCCGTAGTGGGTTTAGACCCCTTCCAGTGCTACATAGGGTGGACATGAGCTAGGAACTGCACTAGTTAATCAAAAAGTGGTTGGGTTTCGAGGCGTTTTCCACCTTCACCTTTTGATCATTTTAGGACGATATTCCTATGAATGTTCACTTCAACACGTCCTAGTGAACACCATCGTCGTCGCGAATCTCCCCCTTTATCCACAACACAAAAAAAAAAACTTGCCTTGGCAGGTCAAGAGCATCATTCAAATGGAAATACGTAAGTCCGTTTCCCTCTAAAAATAGTGTCCCCCCTTGCCAGGAAGTGTTGTAGATAGTACTGCTCAGAAGTGATGCGCAAACGATAGGAATTTTGAACCCATGCCTTGCGTTTCGGCTAAAAACAACGACTAGCAGAACTCTCCTACGTTCCATGCAGCTCTGGGAGGGCCGTCGTCGCTATCTGGACTAGTGATACTAACATTGTCTTAATTCACCTTCAACTATCAACCCACAACTCTAGAATCATCTCTACATCTGTAACCACGACGTGCACTGATGCTGAGGAAACAATATTGGCGGGATGAGGCAAGCATAAAACCATATTGGTTTTGACTGGTGCCCTCAGGCTGTCCTATACTCTCAAAGCCCCATCCACGGATTCCACAAATATTGTACATTCGTACGTCCGAGCGTTGGAGCTTCGAGAGTATAACAAACTGGACAGCAACTGCTTCAGTTCCTTCGATTACATACTCCCAGTCGCTTCAGAAAGAACGTGTGGAAGTACTGGAAAGCCGCGACGTAAACGGTCATTGCCCAATCCCGCTATCATCAGAACCCGAATCATACACCGGAAAGGAGCAATTCCTAACGATGCCGTGTCGTGCTAGGCCTTTCCTGTGTTCATAATTGAGCTACATTCTCCTAGGTCTCAACATTTACGAAGCAATATGTGCAGATGGAGCGGTCCTATGGCTAGTATCGTGTCGATCAGAATCTGAATTACACACCGAAAAAGGGGAGATTTGCGTTACTTACTATTGACATGTCGTATGAAGATGAGTACAAGTGCTCGCTATCGCAGTATTTGTGAATGATTGAGGTACGTCTTGGTAGGGCTCAATTTTTACGGAAATTTGAGTAAAGATTGAAGCGAGGGGTATGCAATCACTTTCAAAATCCGTATTTTCGCCACATTTCGGTAGCGGTATTACACCCTATGAAGCATCACATATTAACTTTCGAGAGCAAGTTGGTAATAGAGTGTCATGAATACCCCCTCTTCCACGTGAACTAATGAAACCGAAACAGAGCAATGATGAGTACTTGAAGAGCTGTTTCAGGCATGTTTGCTTGAGCCGTTTCAGTCATATAGTAACAAACTTAGGCTAGCTTGAAACGTCGTACCTTGGTTAGAGTTGGAGAGTCTGCAAAGAACTTCTAGTTGGGGCACATGTTCCAGGACATTTTTAGCAGATAATAATTCAAATGCACCTACATGGTAAAGTTGGAACACGTCTTGAGAGTGAATGAGAACGGGATGCACATACCTTTGATAACACAAGAAAGGGATCCTGTCTGGGACCGTTTAGACTCATTATTTCGAAGGGGCTTTTTTTTGAGCGCCTAGTGAGTGTTAGGATGAGATCCCCGGCGAGCTCTCCCCCAGCAGTGTTTGTAAATTTGTCGAATTCGATTGGGATGAATATGCACACCTCTGGATCCGTGAAATCTACTTGGACTTCAACTTCTGAAACATACAGAATGCTCGACGGCTTTCCAACGGGTTTCCCTGGTGACTTTCGAGTTCAAGATTGAAGGTGGAAGCTTGAGCTTGACGTGCCCACGGTCACTGTCAGAGCGTGGGAACTCACGCGCTCAGTTTCCAAAAGCGGCCCTTACCTAATAGCTTCCGGAAACTCAACTTGTTCTGCGACCATAATTATCGATACGGTTGCTGTTATTCGCGTGAGTTTAAGCTCTGCTTACTCGCCATTCCTTGCCACTCATTGCCTAGAATGACCGCTCATACGCCAGGCTCAATTCATACGACTTTCCGAGGCCGCTCTGGAGGCCAGATGACTTACGACGGTTTACTTGGAATGGACGATCGGGGACAGATGGAAGCAACACGTTGACGTGTTTCATGCTGTGGTTTATGTTGGTGAAATGCGCGAGTACGGCGGAGAAAATCATTGCCGTCCAACAAAACACCACAGGAACCGAAGGCGGGGGTCAGTTATTTTGTTACCAGCCCGCCTTTACAATTTGTTTAAATGGGTCTTTCGGATCGACAAAAATGACTCTCGTATTTTCCCCCTCCCTTTCTCATCATCATGCGGTCCGTCGTCTGGCGTCTGGCGTCTCTGATCCTGCTTGCTTTGTTGGTCATCGCCCAGGACGGCTCGATATCCGGAGCCCAGACAAGTCCTGATGCTGCTGGATACAGCTGCGATGCGTCTCAGTGCAAGCTACCAGCTTGTAATTGCGCGAGTGCTAACCCTCCTGGAGGGCTCAAACCTGTTCGACTCGCGTTGTTTCCATCTCGCCTCGTACGCTAACCACCAATTCCATAGTCGGATGTTCCTCAGTTCATCGTCTTCACGGCTGATGATGCTATTCAATCTTACACCCTTGACGCCGTCAACCAGCTCCTCGCCCATAGAAAAAATCCGAATGGGTGCGCCCCGAAGATGACCTACTACACCTCGCTCAGTTACACCAACTACACGCTTGTCACAGGTATGATTCCAGCTCGCAACGATAATCGCCTTTGACATGTCATATATTGCCCGCACTACAGACTGGTTTGTTGCTGGAAATGAGATAGCAGACCACACGTAAGCCCTCCATAGCATTTGTCCGCTTCCCTCATTCTAAATCCACACTATACCAGAATGACACATGTCGGAGATCCTCCAGAAGAGGAGATCAACGGAAACTTGGTCACCCTCAATGCCTTGGCTGGCATCCCCCTCAGTTCCATCAAGGGCTTCCGAGCACCCTTTCTCAACTATTCTGCTACAACCCTCCAGAGATTGTACAAGGCCGGCTTCGAATATGACTCCAGCGCCAGTGCCTCAATCCCTGTCACTGACCCAAATACCGATGCCTATTGGCCATACACTTTGGATTATGGAATGGCGAATGACTGCTTGGCCGTTCCCGGAGTATGCAAAGGACAGTTGAAACTCCCTGGATTTTGGGAGATCCCGATGTATGCGTTCTTTGATAAGCGAGGAAATGCTGGACCTCATCTAATGGATCCTTGGCTGTGGGTAGAGTCTCGTGTGTTGTCGATCTTATTGCTGACTTTCGCTTGAACAGAGACACAGCGAATGGCAACAACCAGGTCAATGATTCCGCTACGCTGGAGTACATGCAGGACACCTTCACCGCACATTACAACGGAAATCGTCAGCCGATCGGTTTGTATACCCATCCCATCCACCTCGCAGTAAATTCTGTCGCTTTTTCTTGTTCTGATGCATGTTCTGATTCAACCTATTGGTAGTTGAATTATCCAGGTGTCTCAATTTCCAACCAGACGGTCTTGATGATCAACGCATTCCTAGACTGGGCTCAGCAACAGCAGAACGGTATGTTGTCCTCATGACTAGTATTTGGACTTGCTAACCCCGAGTTTCATCCCGATCATCAGTGTGGATCGTTTCTTCTGCCCAGCTTCTTGCATGGACAAAGAACCCTGTCCCCCTCTCGCAGCTAGACTCCTTCGAACCTTTGAAGTGCTCAACCCCAGCGATTGACACCAACACCAAGATATGCAACGGAATGCCGCAGAACCAGGATGGTTTACTCGCTCATTGCGCATTCCCGGATTTCCCGTTCTATACTTGCGTGAGTCTTTTTTTGTCCTCACGCTAAGATGGGTATTCCGATAGGTATTCATGGATTTTGTTTCTTGTTTTCAGTATGGATGTCCGGTCACGCAGCCCACCGTTTCAAATCCCAATCCACCACAGCAGGTTCCCGCAGGTGGCCAAGCGAGATTTAGGCGTGCGTCTTTTTTTTTATTACGATTGTTCCCCATCGATAACTGACGATACGTAGTACCCGCTAATTGCTCGACGCCGTTCTGGGATCCGATCAAAGGCCAGTGCCTTTGTACGTCAAGCCAATGCAGTTTCTTCGATGAATCGAGGCCAATCGGGGTAAGTTTCTATTTCAAAACTGTTTTTTTCCAGAGTCAAATGACCAATATCTTTTGAATAGCCAAATGGTGCAAATCTCACTGGCGGTGGAATAGGTGGTGGATTCAATGGACCTGTAGCGGATGATCCATCTCACTACATTCCGTTCAACGCAGCACGGGGACATGAGGCCGCCTTGTGGTTAGTCTTTGCGCTATGTGCGGGTGCGTTAGCGGCGGTGTTGTAAGATTAAAATTGGAAGCGAAAGCATAAGCTTATTTGAGGGGACCCTAATTTTTTTTTGTTTTGCTCCTCGGACGACTCGAGATTTGACGCCTCTGTTCGTTTTCTAATCTCCCTCCCCTTTTCCTCACTCCTTGTTTCTGTGCCCTCGGTAACCCCCTTCTTTCCTTCTCGCTCATTAACTTCGCGTCTCGCGCTTACTTTACGAAATCTGGATTTTTGTATGTTACTTTGGATTTGGACCCTCGAACATTAAAGGTTCTTACTAATATGGACTTTTGTATCGCTACTCTCTACACCCTCACATACCACCCTCATGACTAGATGGACGCTACCTTAGCCATCGTAAGTACTGGAGCCCACAGCAGTTAGTGAAAATGAGACTATCTGCTAGCTCGTGCTAATATCAGTGATGTTAACGCGAAGGTCTTGGGTTCGATCCCCACGTTGGCCAATATCAATGTGTCAACGTCGACTTCATTTTTTTGTCACATTTCTCACCTTTGTGCAAGTCGAAAGGAAGGTTTGCAAGATACAATTCAACTGTGTGAAGCGGGAAGGAAGGCTTCGAAATCACACGCCGGACTTGATTCCTAGACTTGTCACTGCTGGTTTAGGCTATTTGCACTGACTACCTGGAAAGGTGGGGGTCCTGATCTACTTACCACATTTTTACAGGACTGGGTTGTCCCAACTCCCAACACATCTTCTTTCCCGGATATGAGATCGTCGCGAATCGCAAGGAGCCTTCACATGAGCGGCGAGTGGTATGATGCGCTTATGATTCCCATAAACATTGGCGGCAAGTGAAGATTCTTTGAGAGTCCACTGGGATGGCCTAGAAATGACTTATTGTCTTACGGCGTAGCGTTTGTATTCTTCTCTCGTCTTACTCTGAGTCAGCCTACGGTTCCCGAGCAGGCTCAGGTTAACTTTTGGTTTCTGGTCGAGTGAGAACTTGCGGCACGTTCCGCTTCTAGACTGAGTTAAATCTCGCTGGCCCGGAAATCTTACATTTTTGGCAAAGAAATGCCGTTGATCATTTACTTTCCCATGTCCCATGCGGCACAGAGATTTTTACTTTTAATGACTGTGAAACTACTACATATTTACTCGATGTGCCCGCTCATCTACGGGTAACGAGTTTCACGGTCGGTATTTTCTGGTGTGGGAGAGTAAATAATTCACTCAGAATTTCAGCCAAAAATGTAAGATTTCCGGATCAAAACATCATCAGTGCCACCGTCAGTTTGAGTAAACTCCCACACTAAGCCCCCTCGTGTTGTCATTTTTTCTGAGGACAAAAGCCAGCATGTCGCATGTTTTCACCGTTTTCTGACCCTCAAATAGGCATTTTCAGAGCGATGAGAATGAAGGTGAAGAATGTTCACCAAATATAAGTACTTTGAGGGTAATTTCTAAAATTTCGGCTCAATTCATTTTGTCAGGATGCCTGCCGTTATAGGCGAGAGACTAGGTCAAAATCCGAAAGGTAACCTGAGCCTGCTCGGCAACCGTAGTCAGCCTCAACATCTTCTCAATTGACTGGCTGCACTGGCAAATGATTCGGGGACTCAGGTACGGTACCGGTTCTCATCCGGTGATCTGACGACTCCGTGAGTGCTGTGGTCTACCAACTTCAGTCTGCCATCCTTCCTTGACATAGGAGAACTAGACTTTCTTTCATCCACCATGTCGCTTACTTCCCTAGTGCCTCAAAGGGCCAACGTCAGACGTTGGCTCGACAAAAAAATCTCCAAGTTAGATACCAATCCGAAATCCCCAGAAAACTGGGATCCCGTCATCCAGGAGTTTCTGGCTCTTGTCGAAGGAGATCCGGTCCTCTGCATGGACTGTGACGACATGTTCAAGCAAATACCTGATAAATCACGCTTTGACTGGAACCCAGAGGAGAAACCTCAGGTGAGAAAGATTTTACTTTGGGCTTCGCCTATCTGATGTGCATATCATAGGTTCGCGACTATAAGCACATGCTTGCCCTCTTCGACCATATCCTAACGTGTTCACCAGAGTGGGAAAATAACTCGATGGTTTGCTACCCAATGCAGGCTATACTTGACTGGACCCTGCACACCACCGCCGGTCAAGCGGTATTTTCCAACCCTGAAGTCAACTCGCAATTGAGGAAGGTCTTCAATGTCTGGGCTGAATACTTGAATTCGTCCGATTCGACATACGTACTGACGAAAGACGATAACGGTTGGTTGAGCCCATCCGCCATCGTACCGGATTTTGAAGAGACGTTCGTGTGTGATCCGACGGACGCTCATTACGGTTATAAATCCTGGGACGATTTCTTCACGCGACGATTCCGACCTGGTGCTCGTCCCGTCGCTGAACCCGAGAATGACGGTGTTATCACCGGCGCCTGCGAGGCGATCGTGTATCGGATAAGCAAGAACGTCCAAGCAAAGGACAAGTTCTGGCTAAAAACCCAGCCCTATTCCCTCGAACATATGTTCAATCGGGATCCCCTCACTCCTCTGTTCGTGGGAGGTACAGTCTTTCAGGCGTACCTCACCTCGAAGAGTTATCATCGATGGCATAGTCCTGTTAGCGGTGTCGTTGTTAAAATTATACACATCCCTGGATCTTATTTTCGACTTTATCCTACGGAGATTTCGGATGACAGACCCGACGACTTGGGACAAACCGTTTGTTCACATGCGTCAACGAGGGTTTTGATTTTTGTAGAAGCAGAGGATCCCAGAGTTGGGTTGATGTGCATCATGGCTGTTGGAATGGTGGAAGTCTCGACGTGTGAAGTGACCGTTCAAAAGGATGTGAAGATACGGAAAGGGGAGGAGATAGGCACGTTCCATTTTGGTGGATCGACTTATTGTTTGGTGTTTCGACCGGAGACTAAACTGGAGTTCTTTGTCAAACCTGGGGAGCTGGTACTCCTCAATACACGAGTTGCGTGTGTTGTATGAATTGGCTTTTTTTGATTATGGGAAGGATCAATTACAAACGAGTCATGGAAGCCGATGACGGTGAATTGCCCGGAGAAACTCGTCATAAAGAGTCAGTCATACAAGCTTTTAGGAAATACAATTGCGAGGAGGCGGAAATTCCAGTTGACAAAGGGCAATTAATTGAATTTCAGAACGGCGATCAACGTTTACTTCCTCGTTCAGATCAACGTAACATCATAAGAATCACATAAAACAAAAAAGCGCAGGTAAAAAGCAAGGTTTGTCAAACTACATAAATGAGCGTCGCGTAAGTGAGTCGTCGAGCATGTGCTTACAGACACGTTCAGACCCAGGACATAAAAAGATTAAGATAAAGCATCGACTGCACAGTTCCACATATAAAAATATTAAAAAGCACGGATTACACTAAGCCAAATAATTTATCGCGCCTTGCTGACAGAACCCCGATCCGAATATCCATCAATTTCAGTCTTATTCCTATTGTTGAACTAGGAGGGATCACGGGCATGTCAGGTGAATCAAAACAAAAAAATGAACAGAAAACGCGTACCCCAACAGTCTTTTGGACGTCTGGAGAATCTTCGTCTCTATGCACATGAGCCGTATGATGCACCTCTGTTGGACGAGTTGAGCTTTTTTTGGCCAGCTACTTGGGAGAAAGCACGAATAGAAAGGACTCACGGATCTCGTTGAGAATGAGTGCAGGGTTCAAGTTCGGGGCGTATCGCTCAGAGCTGTGTAGACTGAGATCTCGTTCATGGTTTGGTGAGGAGCGAATATTGACGTTGTAAAGCAACGTCAGGACGTAAACTCGACCCAGAACAAACGTCAGGCAGCCCTCGACTGGATTAGAAGAAAAAGCAAACGGCGATGAGCCGCTTGGGTCCGTGTTTGGACGGGGAAGATACTAGTAGCTCACTGTTGCTCGCAGGGTTAATGATAACAGTAATCAGTGCCGCGATAGCAACCGCACAAGTGGTACTCCCGGTCTGAAGTGAAACTCGAATTAACCGCTGGAGAATGCTAAAAGTAAATTTGGCGACCAGATTGGAATCAGGAAGGAAAAAGTTGAGATTGCAATCAAGTACGTACTTCTCAGTATGCTTAAAGGACGTTTTCATTCTGGAAAACCAGAAAATAAGGACTGCCGTGATACCAATATCCACGGTAGTAGTAGTCGACAGCCAGAGAGTGATTGGAATAATACCACGATGACGCTGGTCGTAGCGTGGGTACTTGATGATAATGAAGGCTGAAGCCGTTACACAGGCGAGCTGTTGACGATTGATCCAATTCAGCGACGTGAATGGATGAAAACTGGTTCACGCACCGCCGCAAGGGCATTCAGGGCCAACAAGATCGCAAAGGGCCAATTTTTTGCTCTGGAACTTGAATGGGGTGAGCGATAAAGTCGATTAGGAAGAGGAGGATACTAACAGCATCCAGATTCGATGAATCAAAAAGCCTTGCACAAGGAAAGCGACAATTCCTGTAGACAAAACGACGGTCGGGATGGACCAAAACTAACGATCGGATAACATAAATCTAAGTAATAATGGCATTCCCAAACTTTCTCACCGAGTACCTACTTGATTTGTGAGGGCGACTGTGTCTCCCCAATGCGTTACAGTGACCTGCACCGAGGACTCATAGTCAGAAAGGATAGCACACAGAATCTACACCTGAAACGCACCAAATAAACAGTAGCATACGCCGCAATTAGCGAGACAAAGTCTACGACGACTGTAACTCCAATGAAGACCTTTTTCCATGAGGGGTCCTTCGGGTAGTTGTCAAAATATTCGATAGTGCCCTTGATGATCAGCACCTCGAGCAGCGACGATAACCATGAACCAACTAGAAGGGCGCTAGAAATGAGAGATTGAGTTATAGAAGAAAGGTCCACAGGAAAATCTTATTCACCCGATGGGTTCGTCATAGGTGCCCATTTTTGCTAAAGTTAATGAGAAAGAGGTGAAGTAGACGGTATGACAAACTCCTACGCGTCGACTCCGATGAGACTCAGACTCGAGGGAGCCTGAGTGTTTTATACACGCGACCAAAGGGGCGAAAACACAGGAGCTAGTTTCCTGAAACTAATGACAGTTCTTACACGTATTGGAGCGTATCTCGGAGAGGAAATAAGGTCGTTCCCTACTCGATCGACTGTCATTAAAATTTCAAGAATTGCTGTGATGAAGTCAGAGCCGTAGACGAGCTGTCAGATCTGAAGCGACTGGTTTGCAATTGACTCGCGAATAAATGGATGATCATGCTGCACATGTTCTTCCGGTTCAACTTTTGGAGTTGGCTGACGGGGTTGTTGCTTGAAGTCGACCGCGTGAAGCCAGTCGGAGTGCAGGATAGTGGGTTTGTTAGTTCGGTGCGCATGAAAACTGCTGCTAGTGCCGGATTCGTCGTCGCTTTCGATTTCTAGAGTGCCACTGGCCGTTTCCTGAAAGATAATGCTGCCACCCCCGTCGGTGCTCGGGAAGGTTGAGTCGAAATGGTACAGTCAGCGGGTCGAGGCGGGATGGCTTTGGTTACGTTATTTACTTGTTGGGAACAAACAACGCCCGCGACAAATTTCCTTTTTTTCGCCCTTCCTCTGGCGCGACACCCCTCTCCATCTGTACATATTTTACTTTTGCTTGGGCTGCCTCCGCGATGGGCTACATTTCAAAGGAGGCTCTGGACAATCTCAAAAAATACTCGTACAAGGGTGTCGACAAGTAAGTATCGCGAATTTTCATACCGTGTCCAACTGACTTCTCCTTTCAAGGTCTTTGGTTTCGAAGTATATTTTGGGGCCATTCTGGTCTTGGTTCGTGACATTATGGCCGGTCACCGTAGCACCAAATACTGTACGTGGTCAAAGGCCGTTTCCGTGTGGTTTAATCTTCTAACGCGACCTGTTCAGATCACCCTTTCCGGACTATCGATAGTTATCTTCAATTTTCTTACTATGCTATATTACGACCCGAACTATTTGACTGAAAAGGGAGGCGCTACTGGACCCCCACAATGGATTTATTTCACGCGAGTACTAACGGTTATTGGCCACAGGCCTTGAAGCTGACTCGTTGATTTTCAGCTGGGGTGCAGGCCTTTTTTTATACCAAAGCTTTGATGCCATAGACGGGTGAGAATACCAGCGATTGGAGCCTCATACAAATCTGACGTTCTCCTCTTAAACAGAAAACAGGCCAGGAGAACTGGAATGGCGGGGCCGTTGGGAGAGATGTTCGATCATGGTATGTGATTAGACTTCCATCTTCTGTGCTCGATGACTCACGGTGGGTGCAGGATGTGACGCTTTGAATACTACTGTATGTTATCACGGCTTCCTACACTGAACTTTTTTATCCTGACACAAGTTACTTTGAATGCAGCTAGAAGTCATCATTGCCGCTCAAGCTCTCAATCTCGGGCGATCCTGGTGGACTGTAGCCTCGCAAATTGCCACCCTTGCCAACTTTTACCTCACGACTTGGGAAGAGTATCACACAGGCTCCTTGTATCTCGGCGTGTTCTCCGGACCTGTAGAGGGCATTCTTATAATTGTCGCCATATACGTCATAACCGGTATATACGGTAAGTAGTCAAACTCAGCACTTCGTCCTTGCTGTTGAAGGAGCCTATCTAATGTAGGCCCTTCTTTCTGGGACACCGGCATCCTTACTTTCCTCGGCCTCGAAAAATACCCGCCTCTTGCTCAAGTCCCCAACATTGGCTTAAACGAGACTTTCATGGCGTTTGGTGCCGTCGGTCTAGGATTCAACATTGTGAACAGTTATCATAACGTCCGTGTTGCCGTTCGCAAATCCGGAAAATCTGTCTATCCACCTCTACTGGGCCTCCTTCCATTCCTATTCTCTGCAGCGATCCAAATCGCATGGTTGAGTCATCCCGAGCTCGAACATTCTGCCATTATCTACTCCCCCTTGTTTGTTCCATTCTTGTGTGCATGGGGACTCCAGTTTGCGCACACCGTTGGTCGGATGATTCTTGCTCATGTCACAAGTATGCCTTTCCCCATGTGGAACTGGCTTTGGATATGGAGTATTATTGGCGCTTTAGATGTCAATTTGCCGAGAATTATTGGAAGGTAATAAATAATATTATTATTTTCGTTTTCTCAGACTCGATTTCGCTGATGGTCGATCACTACAGAGGTCCTATCATCCAGTCCAATGACCAAAACATGGCCATCTTCGTTTACCTCACGCTGGTGGTGTCTGTCGTAGCGTATGGAAGATTCTGTACGTTGGTCATTCGCGACATCACCAACCATCTTGGCATTGCATGTTTTACTGTCAGAAAGAAGGATGCGGATGGGAACTGGAAGGATGCTTCAAAGACGGCGCCTGCTGTACAGCAGGCGCCCAAAAAGAAGGAATGACTATATGGCAGTGGAGAGTCCTGGCCCATGAGCCCTGTTTGATATACGGTCCACCGTATTTCATAATACTTGCAAAATTTTGACGTACCTGCTTCCCCACGTATGCAACTGACGAGAACGATATAGAAGTACTACTTATGATAGATCATATTACATTTAATTGCACATTTGTGCTTTCTATTACCGGTATACCCATTCACGATAGTTACTGATTATGCCTTCCATTCCAAACCGTTGGCCAACATATATGTGCATGTTCTTTCAAAGTGAGCGCCACCCTTGAGCTTGACCTGCTTGATCCTTCCCACCCTTTTTGTTCTCGCGTCCGACCAGGCCGCACGACACTACTTGCCTTTCTATCTTTCACTTCGATCTACCATTTCTTCCTTCATATGTCAAGCTGTCAATGAAACTGCCTGGAAGCTAAAGGAGTTCTCAGAGGAATACGCTAATGAAAAGAATTCGAGTCGGTGCGTAACTTGAACATGAGTTTTTCTTGACCGCCTCGGACTCCCATGCTAAAGAGATATTTTCGGGATATTTTAAGCACACGTATTACACTTTGCACCCCCTTCGTTGGCGTCTCAAGTTTTTTATTCTCAAGGGGGGTGTGAAAGCCGTGACTTCGCGAACAAATTTCTCAACCCAATCTCGAAGAACCGCCTTATGACCTGGGTTCTCATTCGTAAATCTTGGTCGATCAGCAACTCTTCTCTTGGGAGTTACTTGCGACAATACTTGTGTTCGGCATTCCTGGAAAGGCTTGTTTCAACGTTATTATGCGCCCCGACCGAAGGCAATCAAGGAAGGGTGTCTGTCGATAAAGATTTTGTTTCTCTCGGTACGGCCAAGTCGAGTTGACAGACAACGAAACACGTCTGAGCCATTATACTGCCTCTCGTCCTCGTATGCTGCTTGATAATGAGGAACACGCAATCCTTCACCAATTCTCTTGCCATAGGAAATCTAGCACACTTCACGCATATGGGACCTCCGATACTCCCACAACAGTGAACCACCTGATAATCGTGGCTAATATATAAAGTGACACATTATGCTCTACCAGGGCTTCAAATATCTGTCCTGTGTTTGATCTGTTTGACTATGGCTAGTGAAAGTGCCCACCCACTTCGTATCGCTCTCTTTTCTCACCCTCGAACCAACTCGAACCTTTTCACTAAACTGTTCGAAAGTCAGCCTGATGTGGAGCAACATACATATCCTTTCATGCCTGGCTACATGTGGGGACCAGATCGACGACTGGGTTACAAGACGAAGGAAGTGCAGGACATGTACACGACTTTGAAGGGTCACTATGATGACCTATCCGTTCAGAAGAGTCTTGATAGTTTGGAACGAGCTTTTGGAGAAACAGAGGCCAAAGTGAGTAAATCTCTCCTCGTTCTTATCTTGAGTTTCGTCTGCTAATCACAATGCCTCTCTGAAATTAGGGCAAAATACCTTTGACCAAGGAACATATATGCTTCATGATCGATCCCAAGGTCGTTGCGAAGAGCCTGGCAGAGTATTCATACCCAGAATATCCTCTCAAAGCGCTTGTTGACCATAAACTCGACGTAGCCGGTTCTGCCTCCGATGCGAATGGTGAAATTGTAGAGGCGCCTACGAATCCGACGTTTGTACCGGATAGGTTCATGAACACTCTCACTCCCATATTCATCATCCGTCATCCTGCTCGTATGGTTCCATCATGGTACAAGAACATCTCCGATCACTTTGGTGGGACGACGAAAGATAGTGAATGGCCTTTTACTTCATCCTTCCTTTGGTGTCGTATTGTCTTTGACTATTACGACGAATACTTCAAGGCTAATCCAAGACCTGGACATCCGGCTCATCCCCTAGTCGTCGATGGAGACGATCTTATCCAGCACACTACGGATATCATGACCCAAGTGTGTGAGCTCATTCATCTCGATTCGAGTGCGATCAAGTATACGTGGGGTACTACGGATCCGTACAGCTCTTGGCCTGCTGCCGCTGCTCCTGAGGATATGAAGACTCCGGCTGTGCGTAACGTTATAGAGGCTTTTGGTGGGAATATTGCGAGGTCTACTGGAGTGGTCAGAGATGCCGGGGTGAGTTGCTTTTTTTGTTGTGTTCTCTGGCTTTTTTTTCTGATACGGATGGTGGTGATCGTACAGAAATATGCCAAGCCTCTTGTACTTGAAGAAGAAGCGATAAAGTGGGAAGAGACTTGGGGTGAGGATATCGCGAGTGATTTAGTACAAGCTGTCAGGAAGGCGATGGTGGACTACGAGTATATGATGGAGAGACGCATCCGTCCTAGAGTATGAGGTTGGAGGGTGGTAAAGTCATCATTTACGGTTTGGTCTAACTCATCCAATTATGTATTGGAAAAGATGTATCCTAGGAGATCTAGAGATCGAGGATCGCGCTTTGTACTAGTAGAACCGGTGAATCAGAATATGAAAGCAGCAATTGCTGACCAAGTATTTCCAACCTTACGGCAGATCACCATACCTCCCAAATACTCGTCTTCATCACAAGTCTTTCCATCAGTAAACCAGCAGTCGGGAGGGACTCTTCGTACAGCGTAGACTCTTTGTGAAACATGGGCACGTATGTCGAAACCTTGTTGATTGTTCTTGAATGGCCGCTGGCTCAGTCGGTTAGAGCATCGTGCTAATAACGCACAGGTATCCCCACGTTGGTCACTCAGGATATACTTATGGACTTTTTTTTTCACTCCTGTTTTCGACCTTCACGACATACCTCTGTTTCTAAATCGGAAATTAGTTACAGTTCATATGGAGCAATTTTCCTAATACATCGCGGACTAGGTTTTCTCCATACGCTCTCCTCTTCAACCGTTGGCTTCCTGTCCTCAGGAATGTAAACATCCGCTGGTGGAGGGCCACCAAAAAAGGGCCAAGTCGGTAGGTAGCATAATTCCTGTTGTGCGGCGAGCTTCAGCTTATGCAGTTGCATATAAAAAAGAAGGGCAGACCCACGCACCTCAGCCATACACGGAGGAGAACATCTAACCCATATACTCCAATCAAGCCACCGCATCAGCCCGATGATATCCTCTCTCCACGTTTCCACGATGTCTCTTGAGATGACATGCGAGTCCGGAGGAGCTCCAGCGAGGTAACCGAGCTTCCACGACTTGACCAAGACCCTACAGATCTCTCTCGTCGTCTCTCGAATGGCTTCCAATAATAAGCGTTCCGACTGCGTTAGGTTGCGTTCTAGCTTCCGGATGTGTTCAGTATAAGAAGTACTGCACATCTCAAATATCGGTGATGTCCATCCCCGATCCAGGCTGTAAGAGGAGGAGTTGCGGTTGGGAGGGGCATCAGTCACAATGTATGGCGTCAACATCACGTCAAGCTGAGCAAAAGCCTTCATAGCGACATCGTCCAGTTCCTGTTCCGAAGCCGGTTGGCGATCTAGGATATATCGCAAGGTCTCCAATCTCGTTCCATACCGCTTGACGATCACGTTCATCAACGCCCTCCAGTCAGTTCCGGATCCGCCGTTTTCTCCTTTACTTCCCTCTCGTAATACCTCTCTGACGCGTCTTCGGAACGCTTCTACGTCCACCCAAGGACCAGCGGCACGATGGTCAAATCTGTCATTTTCCAGCGGGTATGGTGTGGACGGTGACCAGAGCCTAACGTCGTACAAGGTGACAAGCCTCGACAAATCCAACTTCACTCTCGTTTCTCCCGGGTAATAATTATGCTGAGAATTCGAGTGGATGAGTTCAAAGTTCCGAAAATGGACGTCTTCTGGTGTTTGAGGAGGCGCATAGAGTCGTACGAAAGAGACGGTTTCAAGGCCTCCTTTGGGTGACATTTCGCATAACATAACTTCGCTTTCATTGAATAAGTGCGTTAGAAATTTCGTACGAAACAAAAAAAAAAAAAAAAAGGAAGACGTACAAGTCCATCTCCATCCTGACAAACCCATCTATACCGAACTCTCTCCCCCAATTTTTGCATAATAGTGCTAGTCTTTCTTGCTCATGAAATGTTTCTTCATCCCTCGCCTTACCCCAAAGCATTAGATCCTGAGTATCCATCGATCCTCCCCGCATCTTGACGGCTGAGCTTCCGTCAAAGTAGAGGACGCGGAGAGTACGCGTGGTGACTAGGGCAAGATGCCAACATTCTTCGTCTAATCGGCAGAACAAGTATGAGTGTTCGGGATCTACAGATGTCCAATCGGATCCGTTTGGGAAGTTGTTGTCCGAACGGCCGTGGTAGAGAAGGGTGTTGGGAGGTATCGTTCCGGGGACTAATGTGTGGCCTGACGCATGAAGAGCAACTCGGGTCAGGATTACAGAAGAGAGATCTGGAAGATGAAGGTTTCACAGACCGTTGCGATAACGCGTATTAGGCCAGGTTTGGAGTAGCGAATTTGCAACGTTGAATATCAGATGGCCCGTATTTTTAGGGTTGGGAAGGATGTCGAGATCCCATAGGTCTTGTGGGTGGATGGGGGGAGGTGAGGAGATCCTTACGAAGAACTGGGGTGACCACCCGAGGCGAAGTAGGATCGCTACACCGATCACGAAGAGGATTTGGAATCTGCGCTTCGGAAAGGAAAGGCTCATGATGCTGGCTCTTGAGGGTGTGCCATAGGAAGTTGGGCCTGCATCCAAGAGTCAGCTTTTATATCGGATACATCATGATGGAAAGATGTCGCACAGAGTTGACATCCATACATTCGCGAGGTACCGGAAGCTAAATGACCTGGAAGCCGGACAGGTCATGCATTTCACTTCAAATAGGCGGCCGTAAGTTCAAAATTATGTTGCAATTCAGTAGTGGTCATGCCTCTCCTGTGCGAGGGCACTTCAGGAACTGAGGTACATTCCCTGCTGACTTTTGCGGTCAATGCAGGTGGACTGGGGATGGCTATTGGAAGGAATATGTGAGCAGTCGGCAGATCCCCGGTCGGTTACCACTGAAGTGATACGCCTGTTCTCCTAGCCTATCTAGACGAGGTGAGCTCGTGTTTGTCTTCTTCAAATTTCCAAGCGTTCTGAGAGGAACAGTGTCCTGGCCTTTTTAGTGGTAGATCTTGTCGGACGCGCAGCCCTTTCGCAGTATCTAGTGCTATCAAATGCGTGAACAAGCATGAGGAACGAACTACATACCAGAGGATAAGATAGCGACGGATTTACGCACCTATTTACGCCTCTCAACTTTTCTCCTGCAGGCCTGTGTTCACATCCGTCATCGATATTGGCTCATTTTTCTGTTCCGTACGCGTTCTGCTCCTCCTTTCGTGCTGTGGCTGGAAAACCCAGAAAGAGCTTTTCGTAGACTGATTCAAAGATTTATCTATGATTGATAAGCTCAAAAAAAAGTTAAGAGAAACCAAGAGCGCAAGGAGAATTAAAACATAACACTCGCCAAGCTTAGGTCTCCTCAGGCATCGACTTGAACGCTGCTTACCTTCTTCGGAATCATCGGCCAAGTTTCCTGCAAACAACCTTGAACACCATGAAGAATCGCGAAATTCTTGATCCATTCGATATCACGCCGATGAACACACGGATAGGTTATCACGGTTATCCCTAAATCTCCTTCATACATGGTACTGGTACATCAGTCTTCCTTCTGGTTACATTTCAGTCATCATCGGAGCCAGAACCAGAACCCGGCTCTCCGTCATCGTCTATGCCGGGGAAGATGTTCAGAACAATGGTGATAATGGGACCAGTAATTTGCCTACCATCAGCAATATCTCCAGCGTCCACGTAACTCTGTGCATTAGCCTTTCTGATCAACCTTTTCGTATCCTCGTCTTGGGGCTTGACGAGATCAAGTGGAATTTCCCCGTACTTGTTTTTTAACCTACAAAGAGAAACTGTCAATGAAATGAAGGAGAATGAGATGGTGCTCTGCACTCACCTAGTGTTTGCGCCTGCATCTAGTAAACTCTCTACGACGTGTAGTCTCAATTTCGGATGCTCTATTTTGACTGCAAGGTGAAGAGGGGTTTCCTTGTCAATCTTGTTTATAGGATCTACGTCACAGGCTTCGTGGGACAGGATATGCTCTAAGACATCTGTAGAGCCATTGATAACGCTGATAATGACTCGGTTGGTAACAGAGATGACTGATAGGCCAAAATGAACGTACGCATTATGCAGAGCTACCCGAGTAGAAGTATAGCTTCGTCAAGAGATTGAAACTAATGAACCGGTAAGGTTGTACCTGTATTTCCTAGCCTAAAGATTGTTAGTTCTCTTGCTTCCTCGACATGCTACTAGGAATCACTCACCCATCCTGGAAGTTGATATCAAACTTTTTTGACTCGAAAACCTCCATTAGCATTTCTTCGTTATCTGTACGTGCAGCTGCTAGGAGACGTTCGTCTTGAATTCCGTCGTC
Source organism: Marasmius fiardii PR-910 (assembly GCA_014904975.1). Classification (NCBI taxonomy): domain Eukaryota; kingdom Fungi; phylum Basidiomycota; class Agaricomycetes; order Agaricales; family Marasmiaceae; genus Marasmius; species Marasmius fiardii. Next base: position 77,488 of record MU127872.1, read on the forward strand.
AATGCTCAGTTCAGGCTGGGAAGGAGATTGACTTACTCACTGTTCGACGCGCCTTGTGTAGTCTCGTCTGACATTTTAAATCCTCGATTCGATACCTCAGGAATGCCTTTGTTAATTGAGTTTGAGCTTAGTTGATGAAGAAAAATCAAGATGATAGTGCCAGGTGAAACTCAGTGCAGAATTACCCAATTGGGAAATACACAGCCTCGACCATCGCTCAGTGATACGACCATCGCAGTCATGATAACTTGCGCAGCAGGACGCTATCGACTTCCTGGCGTTTTTCTTTTGCGGGAGGTGAGCGTTTTATATCCCCCTTCGGACTCGGAGCATGCGACCGAGTAAACTGTTCTGCCGGTCGAGAAACAGCTCGAACAAGAGCTTGAGAGCCGAATGGAGCTCTTCTCTCAATTTTGCTGATACCCTTGGTGACCTAGATTCATTCAAACTCCGACGTCTAGAAAAGTCCAGTATCATTTAGGGTGTTTTTACATAAATCATGAGCTTTTGACCTTGGTCGTAACCACATTGGACCCTATTTTGCCTTTTTTGGACTTTTCCGCATTAATCAGGAATACCTTCGTTCCTCAGGCTTTTCAACTATGTACCCACAGTGCTCTACTAGTAATTACTTGGCGGGTCTTAATATATCTCTGCAGCATCAGCAGTGACAAGTAAGCCAAGGTGAGCTCTTGGATTTTCAATGGGTGAGAAACTGAAAACGGGCCTTTGCAAATTCAGAATCTCCACATTTGATCTCGGATTTTCATGATCTCATTCTCCATAATCCATCACGAGTTTTTCCCCCCTACTTTTCCCTAGTCTACACGTCCTCGACACCCACCGTCCAAGCTGCCTAATTAACGTTCAAAGAAATTGAGGCTACTCCTCAATATTTCGTTCTTTGATTCTCTCGGATACAAATTCATGAATCGATCTAATACCGCTTTGTTCTCTTCTACATCATCTTCATCAAACATCAGCCCTGGAGCCGTAGCCCACACTACTAGGCCAACTGCCTCTCCGATATTGTCCGGAAGCTCCCAAACTGATTCGACCCCGTCTCACTCGTCATTTCCATCATCCGAGTATCAGCCGGCTACCCGTTTTTTGGCATGTTTCAGGTGTCGAGGAAGGAAAGCGAAATGCGATGACGCGCAACCTTGTACAGCATGCGCAAGATCCAATGTAGAGTGTATGCGACCGACTGGCCGACGGAAGAAGAGAACGCGAAGCGATTTCGATAGGACTGCAGCAGAAGGCATAGAATACTATGGGAGAGTGTACGACTACGACACGTCTACGTATCGCGATGACCGTCGACTGGAAAATCCTCCAAAACATATGCGACCCGCTGTTTATGTTGATTCTTCGACATATCAAGAGGCGGTAAGTTTGTTCTACGTCAATAGCCCAATTCCGTGTCCATAACAAACCTTTTTTCCTTTTTTGAGAACTATAACAGCAGCGGGAGCATGCCCACCTCAGCCTCAAACCACCAGTATATCCAAATTCCTACCGATTCACGCTCAGCGTTCTTCCCGCCTACACTTCCGGAGCCTTACGCGACACAAACAACCCCACTCTCTCACGCCCACCCTGAGCGACAACATATCCTACGTTCAGCATCGTCTATGGTTCCCTACCCCCAGATCCCTTCCATGTATAATGGTCAACTCCCCTACAACCAACATGCACCAACGACTAATAATTTCTCGGATAATGCTGATTCTTCCGCCGCCTCGATAGCGGATCATCCCTTACATCATAATCAAATTCGGACCCATACCACCCCAAGCCAGGAGGACTTTGGCGCTGCCGTTCATTCGTTGAGAAAACAAGTCGGATTCTTGGAGGGTAATCCAGGGGAGAGTCAAACCTTGAAGGTTCATTATGTCAGTCTTCGTGCCTTCTTCGTTCCCCTTTCTCGCTGTATTGATTTCATTTATCGTCCCCGCCGCCTGATAGTACCGTCTGGTATGTCGGGAGTCTCTGTATCGTCTAATTTCAATCGATGTATTCATCTACGCGCTCGTTGCTCATAGACCGGTTGCACAGCTATTCACCCCGGCTTCAATCGTATCGCTATCACCCTTCGGAGTTCACCGAAATCGCCTATAGACTCTTCTCCAAGATCGCTATCCTCGGGTCATGGTACACCGCCGTCATTGGAGGAAGACATCTCAATGAATCCGTCTCCTTTGGATGACATCATGTTAACTACCTTTTTCACGTATTTCGGCGAACACTGTCCGTTTCTCAGAAGGACCAAGGTTGAGGAAAGGATCAGAGCGGGTACTATGTCTGCTTTTCTGGGGTTCTCGATGTGTGCAATTGCTGTGCGGTACGAGGTCTTTTTCTTATCCCCATGCTACTCTGAACTCCTTTATCTTTGATAGGTATATACCAAACGCGAAAACGAAACCATCACAATTCATTGACGCTGCTTGGAAACTTATGTTGCCTCTACTCAGGTTGCCTTCGGCCGACGTTGTTGCCGGTCTGTTGATGTTATCGTGGGCAGAATTTGGCGAGGTACGGCAAAAATACCTCCTAACAGCATGGAAAATACTGACCACTATTATAGAACTCCGAAAGTGGACTTTGGGTAACACCTTCCCACATCCTTCCTATTTAACAACTTTTTCTAAAATGAATAACAGAATTTCTTAGGGCTAGCGATTCGGATGGCACAGGACTTGGGACTGCATAAGGTGGGAACATTCCCAAAGGATTTTTGACTTGGCTCCCGTTCCATCGGCTGATTCTTTCAATACATAGTGCGATGATCCAGATGTAATACCCATCGACGACGTATGCAATGGAAGGGTTCTATTTTGGTCATTGTTCATCTCAGTGCGTACCTCCATTTATCTTCGCCACCCGCAACTCTAACGCACTATCCGTGCTTGAAGGACCGCATCCTTGCTTTCGGAACTGGGCGACCTGTAACGATTCCCTCTGAATCGATTGAGATTTCACCATTGAATGAGATCGATTTGGCCGGAGTAGCGTCCCCGCCTTCCAATCTCAACCCCGGGTCGCCGGAACTTCCATCACCATATATTTACGTTGTCAAGTTGTTTGATCTTGCTGGTCATATCGCGAATTGCATGGTACGTCTCGCTGTTTTTGTTCAGTTTCTCCCTCGTGTTCTCACAGAGCTCGCTATCATTAAGAACAGATCGACGTCGCCGATGAAGATATCAGTTGGAACGGACTGTCTCCAATCGTTACATGACCAATTTTTGAGCTTTATAGACGAGTTACCGGAGTGCTTGGCTTGGTCAGTCGATAATTTTCGTGCACAGGCTGCTTGGAATAGGGGTGTAAGTTCCATGTTCGGGCTTATTTTATTTTTTTTTGACGAGGAGCCCACTGATTTATCCCAGGCTTCGTTCCTCTTCTTACACCTATGGGCCAACGCCATTCTCGCACTAATCCACCGCCCCGACCTCGGACGACAGGAAGGTCCCTCTGATACAGGATTTGAAAATTCGACGACGACGAGCAGCCCAGGAATAAAACGATCAACGGACCTTTCATTGGTATTGTCGAGACAAATCGTCGATTGTATGATAATCGCCGATCTCTTCGACGAAAGATCGTTTTGTACATGCCCTTTCATCAACCAATGTCTGTTCATCGCCGGCGTCGCGTTTGTTGACAGTATGAAGTTGATTCCTGAAGGAGTACCAACGACGGTGGATCCCGAGGGGAGCAGCAGACTGCAGACTTGGAGTCCGAATTCAGAGTTTTTGTATGGATTGACCAAGCAGAATCTGTCGATTTTGTTCAGGGCGTTGAAGAAGATGGAGAGATATTGGAGTGGAATGGGGTACGTCATTAGTGTGAGTTTTTTTTTTTTTTTGCTTCGTTTCTTTTTCGCCCCTTTCCCCTTCATCCTTTGTTCACTTACGAGCCTCTACCTACAGATTCTCGAGCAACAAGCGAGCGGACGTGGATGGTCCAAAGTTGATTCTTCCATCATATCTTCAAGTAGATTCATATCCCTCCCGGATATGGGGCTATTGAGGAAGCTCACAGGTAATCGAGACGAGGAGGGTAGGTCCTGCGGGATGACTTTGTCGTATCCTGTATTGATTAGATCGCATAACCCTGAAGGACAACATCAACAATCTTCAAATGGAGACCCTGCGGCAGTTTCGCTGTCCCAAGCGTTACAGGAACCACGTCCGCAGTATGGTCCAAGTAAGCTTGTTTTTCCCCCACAACTCTTCCATTTATTCTGGATGCGTTTGATATTTAGGTTGGTCCTTCGACTCGTTACTTGGCTCGTATAAAGTGCACGAAGTGACAGCTTCCGGACTTGATTTTTCTTCCGTCTATCCTGGGGGATTGACGTGGTAGATTGTTTTAGTGTTCTGTAATGTCTGTAAACGACGGACTTTCCTTAGAAGTATGGAATTGCATACGCATAGTTGTTTGCAGTGCTGCATGTAGGAGACAACAGTCAGACTTACAAAAGCCTCGCTAACGACACGAGCAGCAAAAGTAGAATAAATCAACTGTATTAGTGCATGTTTCGTTTTAAGAGGTCCTTGGCAGCGTACAAGGACCGTCACACAGCTAAAGAAATCCGGGATTTGACCGATGTCGCGCATGCAATCGAGTCAGATAATGATATCCGTGGAATGATAATATATTGTGCGAAATGAAAAGACGAGAGCAATTGAATGTAGAGAAGAGAAGAAATTAAGATCAGCTCGTTTTAGACGTGGTAGAGCAAAATCGGTATGGATATAGGGATTCGGTGTATGGATACAAGTAAGGGCTGGTAAGGCAGAACTGCGGAGGTCCTGATGTAAGGATAAGAAACGGCCCTAAAACGTCTCCTCCTCGTCGGCCGGCGCGGCGCTCGAGTCTGGTACTTCAAATCCTTCCTGTGAAAGGTGAAAGAGGATCAGTAGGGACAAAGGATCGCGTCCATTTTTACGCACCTCGGTCGAATACAAAATGGCCTGAATCTGTTTCAGCGTAGCATCCTCCTTCTGTTCTGCTTCGAGCACCTCCGTCTGTTGTTGTACAAGAATCTCAATGTCTCGAAGCTATCAACACGCTCGGTCAGCCGGTAGTTAGTAACAAACAAGTATGACAAACGCACCTTCTCGAAGTAGAAATCCCTCTCTTTCTCCAAGCCTTCCAGATGTCCACTCAGCTCCTTCACTTGATTCTGCAGATGTAACACAAGAGCATCGTTGTGAGGTTGCGCTGACCCAGATCGATGTCCTCCAATGGGCGTCTTTCCACCTGTTCGGGCTCCTGCTGCAAGGCCACCTTCAGGATGCAGTATTAATACGCGTTTCGAGGGATAAAAAGTTCAGAAAGAGATACGCACCAGCTCTACTTCCAGAACTCAACGGCGCAATCGTAGCAGGTGGATCAGTGGGTGCACCCTTCCTCCTCGCTACGGGATCATAACCTTGACCTCCGTAGTTCTGGTCCCAAAATCTTTTTAACCATTGTAAAAATTCGAGGTTATCTTGCATCTTGCATTTCACGAGTTTTTCGACTACAATTGGCTGGAAGTGGCGTCGTCATCAATAAGAATAGATTACAGAGTAAAAGACGAACGGGTGAAAGAGTACCTTGTCAACTTTATGGGCTTTAAAGACATTCTGCAGGACTTTGAAGTTGGCGATATACTCGTATTCGTGTTTTGCGTTCATTTTGACGCGAGTCATTGGGACATCGCCTGGTCATTGATCAAACGCGATGTGAAGACCAGCGACCGACGCGGGGTTCAGGTGAGCGAGATTCAAGTTAATTTCATCAAGATGGAGCGAGATTGGGAGCAAAAGAGGTCAGAAACGAGGCTTCCATGAGGTTTGAAGACGTACCGTAAATTGAGTCAAAAACCTGACAGTACGCTCCTCCAGTGCCACATTGCTCGACTTTGGTGTAGTTAATCTGAAGGAGATCATTGAGCCATGCAAGTAGATCTGTTCTAGACGCCATCGTGCTTCACAGCGAGGGAAAACGTTGGTGGAAGATGACGGTAAAAGGGAAAAAGTGCGAAGAGCTTGGTCATTCACGCGATGTCACGTCACAAGCGGTGAATTTCAGGCGAATTCAGTATTCAGACATCTGCGCATGCTCAAACTAGAGAATACATTCTCGGCGCGTAGTCTAAGATACAAAGGCGATATAAAGAGCAAGGTTGTGAGTGGTTCACAAGGAAAGCTCGACTGAGGAGACACCCAAATATTCCAAAATTCCATGGGGAGGGATATCTTGTAGCCAGTTTTGTTATTTGCCCTTTATAAACGGCCGATATCTTTGCACCAAGTGCATACAACACGTATCAACGTAAGGGAGAGGTCGAGGGATAATTCTTGCTGCCGAAGCCAAACCTTGTCTGCTTGACGTGTGTTTGTCGCTTCCGACCGAGGGTGACTTCAAGGAGGACAACTTTGTGCGTGGCAAGCGGTGGTCGGGAATCATGAGACTAGGATCCTCTGTATCGGACCAACATAATATGGACTGGATTCGAGGTCATTTGCAGAGAGGGAGAGATTGGGAATGTCAGTACACTGCTGGAGCCTCCGGGGCAGTACAGAAGAGGAGTACATTCATGTATGCAATATTCGATATCAACCAAAATCTAGATTTGTGAAGTTACAGCTTAAAGCAGCTAAAACCGAAACACCAAAGGTTTACCAACACAGCGAAGCACAGGGAATGTCGCCATAAAAAGACAGCGGACAGGGATGGTATGCGCCACGAACCGTCTATGCTTCAACTCCACCCATCGTCTTGCCTTCTGTATCTCTCTTAAAGCACCGCCTTCAGTCCGATATCATGCCAACGATGCTTAAGGAAAGAAAAGTACTACCTAATGCATAGAAAATTATTGACGGTGAAACACTGTTGAAAAGGGCACAGAAAGCATTAGATACGCTAAGAAGGAAGGAGCAGAGCGGTGAGAGGTCGGTATGAAAGATCGCGGATGCTTAAATTATCTTGATGTCTGCGCGCCAAACGTCGCAGTCCACTCGCCTTCAAAATGCTGGTACACCTTTCGATGACTCTAGTAATCGCTCGCTCTTCCCCGGGCCATTTAGCTGCATCTATCCTAGTTAAAGGAAAATATCACCGTCATTACAATTCGTAGGTCTTTCACATTTTATAGCAGTAAGAAGCTCGTGACTATCGTAAATCCGACTCCGACGAGCAGACGCACGCCGGAACCTATCATCCATTCACCCTCCGCTCCATTTTGTTGCCTGGTTTCCGATAACCTAGCAGTCGCAGTCGCAGTTTGAATGAAACTTCTCCATCCAGCAATAGTAGCTGTTGGAGCGAAACTCGAAGATGCTGTCCTGCCTTTACCATAAAATATCGCCGCCGTGTCTGCCGATAAAATTGCCCCTGTGAGCGAAGGGTCCTCACCCCCTACGACTGTGATACCACCATTCCCATTATCTTCAACGAGTCCAGTGGAGTTGTCCCCAAGAATGAATTCCCGAAGGAAGATGAATGACTGCAGATGAAAGGAGGGATATCAAGAAGGAATGAGTGATATCGTATCTTGACCATGACTTACCGGTTCCGGAAGCGATCGCGGTACAAAATGCCCCGCATCCGCAAAGAGAGCATAGGTTATATTTCGTTCTTGATGAATAATACCACTTCCCCCGGGGAATGGCGTCGAGGGCCGCCTTGTAAACCCTTGTATACCCCCGAACGTTGTATTCTATTCAAAGAGGCGCTCTCTCGTTAAGTGAACTTATATGGCACCGGAAAAATGAAATTCTTCACCTGAATCACAACTGTACAGAACCACAAACTTGAGACCTTGCAGAGAATGGGCGGGTAAAAAACAACTCACCCTCTGCACCATAATGCGCCACCAAGGAATCCGAATTACCCTCGTAAATGACAATTCCAACGTTTTGTTGGCTAGCATTAGTCCAGAGCTCAGACATGAACGCCGCAGGTCTGTTCGTTGTGACATTCAGTCCCACCCTTTCTCAGTACAGGGAACGGCCACTCACTCGACGCTACGATCTCCCCACGGACTTCCGGCCGGGGCTACAGATGAAATAGTCATTATGAGACTATTCAAGTTCAGGAATAACTTCTTTGTGACTTACTGATGCCGGTACTGTTGCCAAAAGGGAACCTGAAACTTGATACCCATGTTTTGTCGGGGGCATGAAGTGCCGCACGAGTTCTCGGGTCTAGAAGTTCAGAGTGAGATCAAAGGAGCAGAAGACGATGGGGACTGAAAACCATACCATTCAAAAACACCGAAGGATCAGCGGGTACTTCGGGGCTTAGAGCGTCTGGAGTGTCGTAAGGCTACATGGGATGACAAGAATAAATACACCGATAACCATTCGCGGAAACCTGTAATTTTCCAACTCACATCGAATTCTCCTTGAGCTACAGTAGGAGCAAGTCAAATCAAATTCCGAAGAGAGGGGCTGGGAAGCACATACACCAAGGGAACGTGAAATTCATCGCGAAATCTGTCATTTCCTCCCACAAAAAACAACCATATTCCAGATCCAACGTTCCCTTATGAAGATGACTCCGCTTCCATTGATCAAGTGTGAGTTGCTGTTGTCGCTGTCTTTTCACCTTCAGGTGAGGATCCTCCCGATCTGACCTCTTGACGAACTCCGAAACGAAGTCTGCCCGGCTTAGATAATTCAAATCAAACCTTCCGAGTCCGTTGGCCCTCGCTCCTCCAAAGACGATTCGAGCATCATGCGTAACGTTGAAAGGACTCAATAAGGATTTAAAATGACCTCCAGTTTGAGGGTATGTCAGGTTAAGATCGTATCCACAAAGATGTGTCCTAGAGGAGAAGTGATCATCGTTTCAATACACAGAGTTTACGTTAAGAACAACACAGAGTCAAACTCACTGTTCGCGGAAATATTGGAAGACTTCTTGATCGAAGTTGATGATCTGAGGATAGGTCTCTAGCGTAGACACCTATTATTACAGCTCTTTCAGACCCATTTCGTACTTCCAGATAAAATCGTGACGGCGTACCGTGGAAATTTCCTCGTACCCTGGGAACGAACCCATCGCACCATCCCCTATCGCGATTTTGCGAAGCTTGACGGGGGGATTCGGAGTTGACAAAATGGCCTTTGCGATGTACGGCTGCAGGATGTGAAAATCAGAATTTTCGACCGAAACTCGGAGTTACGGATATAGACGATGGGACAATCACGACGGAAAACGACGAAATCTGCTTACGATATAAACCCCGGCATAGCTTTCCCCAGTCAAAAAAAACGGTCTGGTCGCGAGGCTCGGGAAAACTTTGACGACGTTGGAGAGAAATCCGACCTTTAAAAGTCTCGGAGAATGAGATACGAAGAAGGAATCTCAGGGGAACATACAAAATCTTGTCCCAACTGATCTTCATCAAACACTGAGACCCAATTGGTCGTGATTAGAACGCCTTCACAGCGAAAAAAGCGAGGAGTTCACCGTATCCATTTGCATCTGAAGTCGAGTATCCTGTACCAACTATTTTCCAGAAAGTCAGTCAGGCAGGCAAGAGGAGGGCGAGGGAAACTCTGAGCAACGAACCCGGCTGGTCGACCCAAAACGCATCCGCCAATTTATGCCAGCTGAAATTGTTCTGAGTGATCGAAAAGTCTCCTTGAACACGAAGAGGCCCGTTCTAGAGTCGAAATTGCTCTCGATAAGCTCGTAGTTGTATCAAACAGGCGTAGCGAGTCCATACCTCAGTCATCAATCCCAACTGACTTGAAGATCCCGGGCTGTAAGGAGATCATTGTTGATTTCCCATACTAGCGCCAAGGTGAGGTAAGAGATACGTACCCTCCATTCAACCAAACCAACCAAGGTTCATTTTCCCTCTCCCCCGCTTGCGCAGTAAGAGACCCCTCCTCCCTTTCAAAAGCCCAAAACCACAGCGTGTCATTAGGATGACCAGCTCGGTCAACCGCAATGTTCCCAGCAAAGCTTCGTGATATCGGTTCTGTGACGTTAGGAAGCGTGTCTTTGACTTGGAAATCTATCGAAGAATAGAGAGTGACTTGAGCGCGGCGACTCGAGAAAGGAAAGAAAACCTACAGCCTTGCCATTCAGGGCTAAAGCCACCTTTAGGAATCCCGGTATAGTTATGAGGGAACGTGCTGGGGAGGCTTATCGGGCGTTGAGCATAAATCGTCGACGACCATGTTAGAACGACTGCAAGGCGAAGAACAATCGCAGTCCAGTACGCTGACCAGGTACCCATCTTGAGGAAGGACGCGAGGGACAGGGGAACAAGGACGCGCATCACCTACTCCACTCCTTTTATAATTAACAGATTGACACCCTCATTGAATAGGCCCGGCAAAGAAGGCACAGGTGGATCCGAGTGGGAAGCACTGCCTTGAAAACGGTATACGACCATCATGATAACTGGAGTAAAAATATTCACTATCAGTCAGGGGTTTCGATGAGCTAAAAGAGCGCGTAGCAAAATTGGAGGGCAGACACTCGGAGAATTCCAATGACGCATTGCAGACTTCAAAATGCTTCCGTGTCGCCGACTCGCAATTGAGCAACGTTCAGGCAGAGTTTCTGTCCAGCTGATTCCAGAATTCCCAGCTTTCACCCAGTTTGACAATTGAATCCGCGAGTTTCAAAAGCAGGAAACCGTTGGTGGGGTCAAGCAAGGTTTCACATATTGGGAGCAATGTGAATACGCTGATACGGGTAGTCCGAAACTAGTCAGGCCTTACGGAGAGGTCGTAAAAGGTATTGAAGATGAAATGGTCATACCTGCATGGAGTGAAGACGCGTCCGAACATGACATTTTCCCCGTTCAATTCAACAGCCGAACAGAATTTGAGGAAATAAAAGATGACTCCAAAGGTGCAACGGGTAAATGGAAGAAGAGACGAAAATATACTGGCGTACCCTTGTTCATTGACTTTGAGGGTTCCCTTCGAAGAACAGAAAATTCATTGAATGTCCGGCATGTCGTTGGCAGACAAGCCGTGGAGCGGTCGTGTTTCTGAATCTTCACCGGATGAGAAACGACTCGGAGGCATATCAAGACATTGGAAAGAAAACTTTGGCGTTGACATTGAGCCTCCTCTTCTTCGGTATTTTACGACGCTGCAGAGTCGAACAGAACGTTCAATGAAGGAGTGAGTCTGGGAAGGTAGTGATAACTCAGAAGCCTAGTCATATTATCAGTCGGCAGAACCGCACGAAAAGGTGGCCATTCGGTAAGGTTACCTTCCTTCAGACACAAACTGACAACTTACTGATAACTTAAATTTCTCTCAGAAAGGGTTGGTGGATGGTAATGTACATATTTTCATCTTGAAGCGATTTTTGAGAGTTTACTGAACAGTGCGGTCCGGGCTGAGAGTTGACATATGGAAGACGCGGGTCATCTGGAAAGCTTCATGTAACTGTTGCTTGAGTCCAGCTCAAATGTTATCCTACTAAAAATACTTGAAACACAATTGGTCAGAACATGGGATTCATCGACTGTCAGAGAGCGCACCCAAAGGTTGTCAAATATCCGTAATTGTAACGTGTCCTTGACCTGGGTCCATCTGTTATTCCCGTATGATGATCTAGTACATAAGATGGCAGGTGAGATCGACACCGGTCCAGCAACATCATCGGGTAGCAGAAATGAGTGAAGTGTGAACAGAAATGGGCGGAAATTCTGCAAAAAGTGCGTCTTAAAGAGAGCAGACGAAGAAGTACAAGAACAACGCACCGTAATCGGCCCGAATTGGCTGAGGTCAGATTTGTCACCAATTCATCGTCATCGCCTCCTTCATCATTCTAATAGCACAGCTGTAACTTGGTCCTTCACCACCACCAGCTAGCCTTTATTGCAGCCGTTCCTTCCCTACTGCACCAGGATTTCAACGACCAAATTATCTATCCTCACACTAGTGAGAGGCCAGTTGCAACCTTTTTCTAAATGGGCCGATGGACACAGTACGACGAAGACTCTTACCGCCTTCCAGAGGGCTTCAAGCGTGTGGGATACGATTCAGATAGACAGGTGCGTAGGTCGCTCATACCTAAACTCTCGAAAAGTGCTTTCTTTGCTCAGCTCTATCTAGGTATATACCTTTGAAGATACGAGCAATGGAAGTATATGGGAAGGCCGTGAAGGTGAAGAATTCGGCGAGATGAAGAAGGGTGCGTGAGATTAGTCCTCCAAACCTACATCGACACCGACTTACCTCGCTGTTAATCAGTTTCAAGTGGCTCCGGGCGCTCACGCTTGCAAGAGAACGATGACGTTGAGTATGAGGCTGCAAGTGGAAGGTCGGATGGATACGAAAGACTCCCGTCGAACGCAGTAGGCCTTATTCATTCCTTTAATCTCTACCCAGACATTAACCCGTTCACCAGAATCAGGCAACCGATTCCGTTCGTACCGGTCCATACCGTACACTATTCCCATTCTTCCTTATCATCGCTGTCGTTCTCTTACTCGTATGGCGAACCGTTATCGCACCCAACTGGACACCCTCGCAGAGCGAGCCAAGCTGCGCTAATCCTGAACAGACGTATGTTCACACTATTCAAAACGGAGATACTTGTTGGAATATTTGCGAAAAGAGCTGGTGCCGGAATGGCGTCTGTTCCGAAGGTGGTGTTCAGAAGTGTCTCGAGGCATTGAAGGAAGAGAATAAGGAGGGATTGGATTGTAATCGGCTCGTTGTGGGAAGCGGTATTTGCGTTCCTCAACCTCCAACAGCAGCGTGAAATGAGTTGCGGCAAGGACAGTCTGCAATTGGTTCTTCATGTTTTTTAGGAAACTACTTATTTGTACATACTCGCTAAGAACAGATCTATATGTCATGACGAAGGTACTTCTGTCGTGGTCAGTTGAGTAACCGATCGTGATGGCTTACAGTGTTTCCACCGAGCCCTACCGGGCTTGGCTCATTACTGACTCAACATCTGCCTCAAGATACGGTCTGGTATCTACCTCCATGGCTCAAAGAAACTAAAGCTTCACGATGACTGAGAAAATTACACGCTTGTTACGTCATTCCATCATGATAGACTTATCCCACGGCGAGTGGTTCCGATACTACTACGATGTCCAAATCTCCGGTCTTTCGAGTCGCTTTACGAGGTGAAACCCTTCTAACCAATCCTCGATGGAATAAAGGAACCGCGTTCACCATCAAAGAGCGCAAAGCTCTCCGTTTGACTGGTCGATTACCTCACCAAGTCAACACGCTGGATGAACAGTGCAAGAGGGCTTACGATCAGCTTCAAAGTCGCGAAACGTCTGTCGGAAAGAACACATTCTTGCAGAGCATGAAAGATCAGAACTGGGTGTTGTACTACAGTTTGATCTCGAGGCATTTGAGGGAGTTGGTTCCCATTATCTATACGCCTACTGAGGTGTGTATGCTTCCTTTTTTAATCGTTTTGAGGGAACTGTTACGGTGGTCGACTTTGGGAAACTTAGGCGGAAGCGATCTCGAACTATTCTCATCTGTTTAGAAGGAGCGAAGGCCTCTATTTGACATATTCGGAACAAGACACGATGGAGGATGACTTTTTGGAGCAGACGAAAGGGAGGAATTTGGATTTGATTGTGTGCTCTGATGCAGAGGCGATTCTTGGGATTGGAGATCAAGGCGTTGGGGTACGTTTGATTTTTTCGACGATGCACTTTTGCCTATACGGCTTGGCAACTTTCCATTCTTCAGGGCATAGGCGTAAGTTTCGTCACTACCGTGCGCGGGTCTTCTCAATCGACGATGACTTTGCAGATTTCAGCAGCGAAGTCTGTAATATATACGTCAGTTCTTTTGGCCATTTGCGACATGGTGTTCCTACTGAAACGCTCTCCAGCTTAATTGGTGGAATAGATCCCCATAGATCGCTTCCTGTAGTACTTGATGTCGGCACAGACAACGAGGAACTCTTGAACGATTCTCTCTACGTCGTGCGTTTCATTCTTGCAGCCATATGTTCATGTTCACGACTCACGCGGCTTCTACAGGGCTGGCCACATAAGCGAGTTCGCGGAAAGGACTACGACGAGTTCATTGACAAGTAAATGAGGTGTCATTTTCGTCATTTGGTATTAACTATAATCTACAGGTTCGTTCAGCTCGTGCGGAAACATTTTCCAAACAGCTTGCTACATTTTGAAGATTTCGGTGTCAATAACGCACATAGGATCCTTGAACGATATCGAGATGTTCATTCTGTTTTTAATGATGATATGTGCGTAGCAAACGGCTGTTTCTCTCTCTTTTACCTATATTTCTTTTCTCAGCCAAGGGACGGGCGCAGTCACGCTAGCATGCACGATGGCTGCCATCGGTGTAACTAAATCCAAATTATCCGACCAACGGTTCGTCATTTTCGGTTCGGGCTCTGCTGGTTTAGGAATAGCAGTGCAAATCCGGGACGCTATGGTTTCCATCGACAACATCTCAGAGGAGGAAGCCAACAGTAAATTCTATCTCATTGACAAACAAGGGCTCATCAAAAAATCCCTCCCCAACGTTCGAGAAGATCTGAAGCAGTTTGTTCGGCCTGACGAGGAATGGGGGGATTCAACGGGGGAAATTGGTCTCTTGGACGTTGTAAAAAAAGTGAAACCGACGGTGTTGATTGGGTGTTCGACGAAGGGAGGAGCGTTTACGAAGGAGGTGGTTCAGAGTATGGCGGAGGGTTGTGAGAGACCCATTATCTTTCCATTGTCGAACCCGAGTAAACTTGTGGAGGTGGATCCGAAGGATGCGAATGAGTGGACTGGAGGGAAGGCGTTATTGGCTACCGGGAGTCCGTTTCCGCCTGCGAAGATGCCAAATGGGAAAGATTATATGTGAGCTCCTTTCTTTCTTTCTCGCCTTTGCTGTTCGAATTTTTGAGTTTTCTGATCTCTACTTCTACTAGAATTGCGGAATGTAACAGTAAGCAGAATTTCTTTTTCAACTTTAACCTTGACTGGTTTTGACTTGATCGTACCAGATGCTCTCATATACCCCGGTTTAGGTTTCGGTTCTATGCTTAGTGAATCTAGACGTATGACGGACACCATGATAATTGCAGGTGCACGTCGTCTGGCGGCTCTCTCGCCCGCACTTAAAGATCCAGATGCTGCACTTTTACCTGATTTTGGAGACGCTCCAGATGTCAATTTCGAAGTCGGAGTGGCAGTAGCCGAACAGGCGATCGAGGAAGGCGTTGCAGGTGTGAAGTGGAAGAAGGAGGAAGTGAGGGAAAGGGCGAAGGAGAAAGTCTGGAAGCCGGTATATGGAGAGTATGAGTTTGATGAAAATGGTCAGGTTTGAGGGTTAATTTTGGACGCTGAATCTGTGTTTGTTTGAGAAGCTCTTTCTTCGTTATGTACTTGCTTGCTTTGTGTCAACTTGAATGCAACACTCCACGAGTCATAGTTAGATCGCAATGAGTCATAATCCTGCGAACTTGCCCTGATCCTACCAATGATATAAAGTATAGATGGGCCCGGACAACGTACCGCAAGAATGGCTTCATCCTCTACCTCACTGAAACTCCGTCGAGCAGAGCTATCCGACGTCAAAGAAATGGCCCCCATCTTCGCTCGATCTTTTCATCCAATTTCCGAATACATGCGGACTGCTATGCCCGATACACCCGTTATCCAAGCGTGGTGGGAATCTATCCATTTATATTCTATATCTTCACCCGATATCTCCGTGTACGTCGTAACTGCCCCCACACAAGACAGCTACAGAAAGGAAGAAATCATCGCTTTGGCGCGATGGAGGTTTTCCCGGTCGACTTGGAACGAAGAAGCAGGAAACGAAATTCTATTGGATCAGCCCTCTTCGGATCCGAACCCCTTTGACTGCAAAGGTCACGGTGATCTACCAGCAGGCACTTGGTCTCTCCCACTCACTCCTGACCACGACAAAGACCTCTGCGAGAGTTTCATCGACTTCATAACATCTACACGAAAACAATACGTCTCGAACCGATCTCACGTTCTTATCGAGCTAGTTCTTTGTGTGCATGAAGCTAAAGGACTCGGAGTTGGTAGGATGTTGATGGAGCAGTGCTTGAAAGAAGCGGATGAGGGAGGATTGCCTGTCTTTGTGGAGACGAATGGAGCGATTGTTCCGTTTTATAAAAAGTTTGGGTTTCAAGAGAAGGCGAGGATTCCAATGCCTGGAGGGATGGAGTATCAAGAGATTGTGCTTCTGAGGCCGGCTGTGGGGGAAGGGAAAGTTTGAAGTAATGGATTTTGGGATCGAGATAACTAATCATATCACTTCGCTGATTAGCTGTAGCAGTGAGATGTTACCATGAGGGCTCGCGTTAACCAGAGGCCATGATACTGGTCATGGTAGTAGCTGTATAAGTGCTGAAGCGCTGACAGTGTTTATATGAAGGAGACCCGGTTCAGTGAGATATTTACATCCGAGGTCGGTTTGGAACTCCGATTTCGGGCGACTCCGACACTACCTTGGTCGTTCCCGTCATCCGTCACGGAACAGCAGTCTGTACGTTGCACTCGAAGGTCTAAGATGAATTACGAATAACAAGGCTTCCTGAATCTACTTGGGTTGGTTCTCACGATTTTGGCCATTCTACTTTACAGTGCTGATTACAGCGTCTCTCGAAACCAAGAATTTGTACGAACCACAGTAAGCTGAGCAGCAGGCTGGGACACCAAACTCAAGCTAGACCGATACGTGTAGTAGCATTCTAGCACTCCCTTTATGCGTTAAAGGAGATAGGAAAAGAAACAAGCCTCCAGACTGTGCGTGAGATGCTGGTCGGACGATAAACATGCCTTCGCTACGCCCAATCGATTCCAACCTCCTCCATTCCACCCACGTACTCTCCAAAGCCGAAGCTCACCAGATGTTCGAGTTTCTGGAAAACGTCTTGGAGGAGCTGAAGCAAAACGAAGCCAAGATTTCACCGTTGCGTCACAGATGGAAACTGAAAAAACAGCAGTTTGGAAACTCAGATTCAGTATTGTCGGTCCGTTTATCTTTGTGAGTCACTGGAGAGTTTTCACACAAATCTGTGGGACCATCTTTGTATCAGCATAATCTCAGCTCAAGAGACGGCTACTCCCTTACCATCGACGATAGGGAAACATTTTATAGGGGAAATTTTCCCAGCGTCCTGGTCGCAAGTCTGCTCTCGCTGGCGAACAATCCAAACCGGATCCGCATACCCTAGGCTCTGGGCCGCCAATCGTCATTGAGACCTTGGGCATTTTTCGAAGCCAAGGTGAAAATGTTTGAGACTTTCCTAACAAATTTTATTGGTTCACCATCACGACTCCAATTGCGGGGGAACAAGGATCACAGCTGCGTCATCTGGAGCTGTTGAAGCTGTCCAGAAAATATTGGCTCGTTTTTCTCAAACCAAATCCCCACTTCTTAACATTGACCTAAACTACAGCAGGTTTCGCCCCTTCTTCAGAAGCCTGGATGTCGCATTCAAACAATCTATCATCTTCTTCCTACTACACCATCAGTCCACCCTGGCAAGTAGTCTCTCGAGCACCGAAGTTAATGCGGGCTCGGCCAGTATCCCGGCTTCTTTCTGTTACCCTATTCTCAACTCAACATGAAACCTCCATCGCTCGATCACGTTGACGAGCTTCTCGTGATGTTCCTTCAAGTCTCGATCTACCAGATGAGTTTGACGAGGATTTTGGTTCTTACGATACTATCAAGTCATTGCAGACTTATTTTATTTGACGTAGCGAGATTCTCACCAGTTACTAGTCTCACCCCCGTAGGCAGTGGGGTCTAATTCAAAATCACTGAATCCCACTGGTGACTGGCCCGGATTCCACCGTCAAAGGGCAAGGATGGAGATCATGCGTCCCCACAGATAGTTACATCTATTGTAAGTAGCTATTGATCTACGGGAAGGAAACTCCACGCTATCCTAACCGGCCGTCGTTTATTATTTCAACGTTAATCTGTGATGATTGAAAGAAAAGGCTTGGAACCCAGATAAAAACCAGATCTGCCGTGAGCTGTTCACATTCTCGTTCAGTTGCGGTACCTATCAAGGGGATTATTGATTTATTTCATTTATGACTGCTGAGCGCTGAGATACGAGGCTACTGAGTAAGCGCCAGGAACTCGTATTCTGTTTCAATCTCAAGAGCCTATTGAACTGGTGAGAAATTTCAGTTGTGATCCTACAATTTTGAATCGATCGATAATAGGTAGACCCGTGAAATTTGAGTATGTGAAAGAACTACCTTGATACCTCTACTCTTGTACTGCGTCAGCCAAGGATGCACCGGTCATCCGAGGATGGTCGGGTTGTATTTTCGATAAACTCGCTAATCGGAGGCTATCGGCCGCGGTTACTGGTGAAGGAGCATCGACACCATATTCGAACTAGGACATCTGAATGGATGATGACTTTGTGTCGCTGTTTGGAATCTTCTACGAGCTCTGAGTCGTTTCACAAATACGAATTACGAGGACCGTTAAGAACGCACTTTTACGGGAATGCGGTGGCACGTATCTTGGTACAAGTATAGGTCAACATGAAATCTGGTTGGTCAAGGAAAAAACCGTGCCGATGCCACGCGAGGCTCCGAAAACTAGTTCATGATAGTGCCGTTTCGGAAGGCCGTCTTACTCTTTGACTCCTTCCGGGCGGGCCGCTCTCCGTTGGGCCCCATACGGGGGTGGTGAGCAATTTTTGGGACAGCAAAGCTGAGCAGTTTCCCTCTAACCACGTATTCCTCTTCACAACGACCACCACGGCTCGTTTTCTTACATCTCCTCGGTCATTGCAGATTTTTACCTGGAGGACCATCATAATTCAAACAATACGGCACTGTCAGCACTCGGTTTACGGTGACATCCCCACAGCGATATTGCAGCGACTCGAGAACATCGAGGTCCGTTTTCTCGTCTCTCGCACTTCTCGATAGCCTCAAACCGTCCTGAAATCGGTGGATTAGTGACTCCATAATCCAATTTTCTTATATTTTGGGCAAGACGCAACTCGAAATACTGCTTCGTCTCAAGACGGCTGGGGGAAAAATCCGAGTTTTCGTCCTCGTACGACCCAACAATTTAGACCCTAGGATATGCCTTCCTGGACAAATTCCGGACTTGGTTCAACTGACCAAGACTCGGTGTCGACGGTTTACGCTGGCCAGGAATTCTGCCTACCGTTAGGCAATACTGCGCCTGGGGAGCATGGCACACGACCACCAATATCTCCCCTCGGTACCTGCGAAATCCCTGGGTCCGACTGCAACGCCAACGAAGGAAACACCAATCCACGACCTCCACCAGCACCTTCGATATCCAACAACAAACCCCCTTTGAACCTCATTCTACCCCCCAACAAACAGCGTGCAAGGAGAGGCTGTTTAAAATTAGCCTCTCCATTACCATCTCCTTCACTTATTTCTCAGGAGGCTTCGCCTGCCTCAAATTATACCTCTTTCTATCACACATTGGGCGGCCCAGCGTCTAGTCCGTCCACCCCGGGATCGAACAGTAGAGGAAGCAGCGGATCATCGACTCCCAAGAAAACTGTTTCTTGGTGCAGTCATGAGCAGAAAGGCCTCGGCTATTTGGAAGAGGTCTTTCCTGCTGACGATTGGGACAGGACTGCAACCGAGCCTGCCAGGACACCCTTGAGTTACAAGTACGCGAGTCTCGAAGTTTCCTTGTACATTGACTAACTCCATTTGACAGAGACATCCTTGAGCTCAAAGCGATACAACGCACCCTGCCTCATGCACAACAACTTCCAGATCCGTTCACTGGCAAGCCAGGGAACCAATATCTTTCTAATGTCCCCATCGCACTTTTACCTCTCCTCCCTGATAGTGCTCCCCACACACCCTTGAGCACCCCCAATATCTCTCCAGGCTCTAGCACGGGTGTCACACCCGACGCGTCTGGATGCAATACCCCATTGAACACTAGTCCACGAGGTTCGCGCCAGCCTTCCCCGCGTCAAAGCCCTCGCAGTTCCCCTGTCTCTAGCCCCTCTCGCAGTCCGAGCCATAGTCCTGAACGCGCTAGCTGCTCTCCCGTCCCTCCTCCGGCCCACGCCCATTTGCCCAGAATATCCTCACCGCTTGTCCCTCCCCCTCCCCCTTCAGGTACAGTTCCCCTGAACTCGAATACTCTCGCCCCACCTGTTTCAAGACCGAGAAACAAGCCTGTTTTTAACTTCATACCATTACTCGATACTCCTACGACCTCTAGCGTACCCTCATCGCCTCCATTGGATTCAATGCCTCAAGCACTTGATGCTGCTTTACTCTCTATCCGACGCCGTAACGAGTCCTTCAATCAGAATGAAGAAGATTCACCACCGGTGACACCCGCTTTGACTGTCATGTCATTAGGAACCGACAGTTGTAGCGAGGTTGATACGGAGCTGAGTGATATTGGCGAGGATATACCGTTTGGGGTCATGTTTCGGAAGGATGCTGACGGTTCTTTTGATTCGTATTCAAGGTGGAGGGGGAGGTCGGTTGAGAGGAAGGAGAAGAAGAAGAATGTGTTTTATATCAATGGGGAGGAGATTGATTTGGATGGGGTTGATGGTGGTGAAGATGAGGTTGAGGAATCTAAACCAAGCGGGAGTCCTCCGGAGGCGAATGTTATTTATATCAACGGAGAGGCTTGTACCTTGGATGATCCGATTGACCTACCACCTTCGAAATTCCGTTCACGGTCTCCCTCACCTTCGGAAACGGAGAGAAAACCTCGCTTTCACAGTCCTATTTCACCTTTTCATCGTGCTCATCCGAATGTCTCTTCAAGAACCTTTTCTCCTCCACCTGAGAGAAAATCACGTTCTTGTCAAGTTCCGATATCGCCTTTTCATCGTGCGCATCCGAATGTTGCTGGGAGATCTAGAACGCCTTCTCCTGCTGCTGCGGAGAAGATGGAACCGCCGGTTTCGGCTTTTCATTGAGCATATCTGAGGGCGAGGGATTGAGGGTTGTTGGGATTTCACGATCACAATGATGTGCTTCAACGCCTTCATTTATTTCTACGTTATACTGTACTTAATTCTCTGCTCGTGCATCCACCTTCCACCCTCCACAACCCCGCCTTTTTTTGTTTTATCTACTAACATCACGGATCTCTGCATTATATGTACTTTGTAAGTAGTGATTCGACGCATTTTCACATCACAGCTTTTACCTCCTCGCTCGCCCACGTTCATGTTCACGTTAAAACAAGCATTCCCCCACCCTTTTGTACATATCACTGCCCTTTTTTACAAATCGCATCATACATACATAATTTCAGTTTTTTTAGTTTTATTAATGGTCCTCGAGTGTAGTTTGTTTGTTGTATAGAGTTGCAATATCTTTTTCTCGGTTTTCACTCGGAGGGATTGCCGGCCTTTTGAGAACAACTTGGGTGCTATTTTTGACGATAGTTAGCTACGATGTTGAAGTTGAAAATATGGATGATTTGTACGTACTCTGGCGGATGTTATCCCCAGGATCGTGACACACCGACAGCGGGATATCCTATTACGCGTCTGCGACCCTCCAAACCAACCTCTCACCACTCTGCTCCTTCCTTCTCAACGTATCCATTGCTTTTTGCGCCCTCTCCAACAACGTCTTACCCTCAATGATCTTCTGCGCATTCGGTAGAACAATCTTTTCTTTCAACATCGTTGGCATAATATCTGGCTGAAGGTGGTACTTGAAAAACTCATTCTGTCCAGTCCACATGTTAAAAACATTTCCTCGGTAATAAGCGGAAACGACAGCATTGAGTGGACGTACCTGTAAATAGTGATGGGTCCTCACACCTCGAGCATCCACCCCATCTTCCCATTCTACACCTTCAGTCACATCCATTCCATAAACCGGAGCTTCCGTGTCACTAGAATCACGTATAATCACAGGTAACAAAATCGCCACTTTCGTTCCTCTTTTTGCAATCTTTGAAAGCGGCTTTACGGATCCCTCAAATGACCCAATACAGTCAAGGATCAACGAGATTGACGACCCCTCTTTCAGGATATCCCCCACCACGTCCGGAGAGCGGTAGTCAAAGCACTGTTTGGCACCGAGAGATTGAAGCAAGGGGTGGTGTTTCTGAGAGGCGGTCGTAAGAATCCGAGTGTATCCGTAGTATTTGAGGATTTGAATCGCGAATTGACCAACGGAGGAACTTCCACCCCAGATCAAGATGGACGTATCTGAGTTCGGAGGGACGTATTCAGCCGGTTTAGGCCATGGAGCTTGGATTCCGAGATCTGTCGTGATGCTGTGAAAGACAGTGACAAAGTTGTTGGGGAGCGTTACAGCTTCTTGCATCGTAAAACCTTCTGGGAGCTAGGTGAATATTTCTTTCACATCAATGACAGTTTGCGATGGGAAAAGATTCAAGGGGTACCTTTGCAAGTAACCACTCGTTGCTCGTACTAAACTCCTGGTGCCCCTTCTCCTTCTGCTCTCTCCAAGTGAAACCAAACACTTTGTCCCCTACTTTCAGTCTCTTGACGTCCGGACCTAGTTCAACGACCGTTCCTGCAACGCCATCCCCCAAAACCTGAGGATAGTTGACGAGGAGACCGCCATCATTCTGGTGCAAGTCTAATGGAGTCGAAGCTGTCCATTCGACGTGAACGCGGACTTCGTCGTCATTAGGGGTGATGGTGGGCACTTGGATGATGTCCAGCGGGGCTTTGAGGCCGACGGTTACTACGGCGCGGTGTGTTGCCATTGATGATGGTATTACCGGGCGATAATGAAACCGTTGAACGTTGAACTTGTGGAAGTCGCGAAAAGGTGGTGTTTTGTGCTCCTTAGTCTCGCCTACGTATATACTAGACTGTACTTGGATTAGTAACGGTGTTACTAAGATAAACCATCGATTATAAATTTCATCAGCCACAAACATGGGTAGCCCGCAATAATCTAGGGTTTAGCACTCCCTGGGGATGATGAAGCTGAAACTGTTGACCCTCGGAACCTGCCGTGATCTTCTGAGCGGGTTGGCACTACGGATGAGTACAATGTTTAGATCAAAGTCAGACAACCGATTTGGGTGTTTATGGAGTGTAGACTCACGTTGTAGATTGCCAGCAAATTTCCAAGCCCATGCGAGAGCGTTCGCAACTACCACTAGAATTTATTTATTGACCTCCTTTCTGCACTAGGCTCCGTGAACAGCTTGCAGGTTTCCTTTGAGTCCATGGATTGAGAGTGATGATCACGTTCATGATTGACACACCATTGCAGAGATCTTGATGCTAGTTGGAGAGAATTGATCGCTTTGCGTAGTATACCAGGTTTTGAGGTCGAAAGGCTTTCACCGTACTGAACTGTCACGTCGGCCTGGTTAGTAATTAATTCAGATTCTAAGTACACCGTACACGCACCATTCCAGTTTATTGAACCCTTTAGAGGATTGAGGTATAATTGCGGTCTATTTCATGTTGCCAGTGGAGGGCGTTGGTCAGGGCGTAAAAGTTTCCGTCGTTTGTCACTTGGTCACGGTCAGGTTACAGGCCTGGGTTGCTGACGGTCGTTGGCTCCGAGAAGTCCGAGCCCAAAGCTTTTTCCCTTCTACTACCAACCCTCGCCCGATTATGCCAGTTGGCATCTGTCATTACCAGTTGCAATCGACCCAACACCATGGCTCTCACCTTTGACGACGGCCCCTATAATTATATCTACTATGATTGCCAAGGTAATCATTTTTTACTGTCATCCTATGTGCTGAGGCCACCACCCTATGATTGTAGTACACGACCCCCTCTGGAAGGCTGAACAAAGCGCTTCAGGATATAAATATTGAAGGCAACTCTCTTCCTCCAGCTCTCATGCGCCCTCGTACTTGTAACTCCGCCGACGTAAAATTTCAATTGCATTTGACAATGATCTTTGTTCGACAAGTTGTGGCTGATCGTGGCTAAACTAGTACTGTTGTGCCCTGGGACCTGGAGTAGGTCTCCTTTTGAATTGTATATCTCATTCTTACGCTATACTCGAGCTCTCATGATGCCGATGAGTGAGGTTCAACCCGTAGACTGGCAATTGTGATCAGCAACATATGGTGGGATTTGAGACCCAGCAACTTGAATGCACTGGCTCTTGATCGCGTTTTAACTGTACGTCGCCTTTGCGTACTCTCGCTTCCTCAGAGCATCGCACGTTCCAACCCGAATACATTTTCCCCGTGCGTTTAGATCAGTTTATAATGTGGCCGCAAGTTGTCGAGTGGTGTAATCAAAGAGGGTACAAGTCTCTAGATGGTCATTCTTGCAGAGTGGCCATACTAATAACGTGGAAAGCCCTCAGACGTTGTAAGTTTTTTTTCACTCGCGATTTCACTGTAACTTGTACACTAAAGGTACATATATTCATAGGGAAATTGGCGGTCTTAGGAACGGGCTTTCTCTAGCTGGACGCCGATTTACGCGTTTTCCGGACACTTTCAATTACTTTGGGTCCCAGCCCAAGTTTCGTTACTTACCGTTTGAGATTAAATCCTAAAAAACTCTTCAATACTTGAAAAGCTAGTACAGTCTGTCTCGTTTCCGTCTCTCTTTACTTGCTCCCTTCAAGCTGTTCCTTCAAGTTCAGTTTGATCTACAAACACATGAAGATATCGTTGCTGTGAGATTATAATCATGTTACGCTTTGGAGATGAGTTTTACTCTTGGATGTCGCGTTCGAGCAACGTTTAGTTGAGCTGTCAACTGAGAATCGTCATTTTGGTCATTGTCAGTCACTTCAGAGCCACGTGCAATTGCACCAAGACTCAACTTCATAACTACCTCCATGATAGGTTGCTTCAGCTTCAGAAACGCCATCTCCAGGTCAGTTTCTTGACCACTTTTTTTTTTGCCCTCTTGATAATCTCCATAACTTCAGAACCGAGTAATACGTCGCGTCGAACTAAGTCGGAGCCCCCTGGATACCTCAGAAGCCTCAGCAACTCATTTAATCATCGACGCGACATTCGACGCAAGAGGGTGACGATGCTTCTAGGAAACCATCGAACGGCCTTTCAAGTAACTTCACAACTTATTCTCCTGTGTGCCCAGGTCCAATATGTATCTCGTTTGATGAGGATCAAAACGAAGGAACGTTCCATCGCTAGGCGACTGATACAAACTATTGGGACAATTATAGCCGATCTTCATGATCTTCATGAGAACTGGGCTCGATCCGTTGCTGACTGCTATTATCCGAGTAATGTACCTGGACACACGAATTTACGCTCGTTGCCTAGCTGCAAAATTGTCGTGGAAGGAGGCTGCAAAGGGATTGAGATGATATCTTTGACATGGAGCAAAGGTGATGGAGTCGAAGAGGGGAGAACAGAAACGAACTGGGTACCAAGCGAAGAGAGATATTCATCGAGATCCACGCGAAGAGGGAGAACAAATCCACCGGGATCACCGTTTCACGTCCGCACGCGTATGCCCTTCCTTGCAGCTTCCCTTTCTCTCTGGCTTCTCAGGTAACCATTCTGCTCTTCGGAATTCATGCTCATTCGCCAGACCTCGAGTGCGTTGTGTTGACATTTCCGTCGCTCCGTTGCTCACAATATCCTCCAGAGTTATGTCGGGACTGTCATTTAGCACGTCGACTGTTGCGCTGGATATTCATCGCATAGTTATTCCAAGCGCCCGCTATATATACGTCTTATATGTAGTCCTTGCACCGCCTCATATTCGGGTCAAGGCGTGGTTAAGGCGGTGCCTCTTTTTCTCTCTCGTCGTACTGGATGGTGAGTTCTCTCCATGTCGTGACATCCGCTGAACATATGTGCTGACATCGAGACATGTATTGGAAGAGCCGCTGTCCTTTTCACTGGCAAGTTCTCGTGCAAGTTGACACCCGTCTCTTCCAAATTTTCCTTCGCCCGCATCTTGTGAAATTCTTTCAGTCACGTGAATGTACTTGTACAGAAAAACGAACAAAGAGCCTCTGCTCGAGGAGGGTGCGCAGGTGCCTATAGGCTACCATAGACACACACAACGGCCCATCGTGATAGTGTGCTGATGGGTGGCCAAACCATGAAAGGCACAAGGCACCGAGCATCGCATTGATGAAGTTCTCCTCGACTCGGACCAAAGCCACCCCATGTCTACTCATGTCAGTGACGACCTGGGATATCTGAAAGTCGTTCCACGTTTTCATATGTGAGGACATAGGTCTATTGTGTCTCGCTCGTACATTTACGGCGATGACTCGGCTGTGGTCGTATTCGTTTGCGGTAATTGACACTCATGTGAACGTAAGTCGATACGCGATTTCTGACGGACCTCTACCAAGGAACTGACATGTTATTGCCAGCGAGTTTCTACGTCGAAAACATATGAACGCGGTAGAGGCGCGAGCTGTGTGTGTCCCGACGCGACTACCAGTGCGCCAAACAACCGCACTGCCACGCACAGCACCCCATCAGTGAATACTCTGTCGAAGCGGCGGCCTATATAAAGGACAAATGAGTCCAAGAGACTCATCCTAACTCCCCTTCCTGGTGGTATTTCCCACTCGCTACAACAGTTTCTAGAATTCTCGCACCCGAATCCGCATTTTACGTGGAGTCATTCAACGTCTTGATGAATCCTTCCCCTGCTTATTCTTATATCTCACTGGACTCTTTCGACTCTGGCTCTTCACCGACCAGCAGTGATATCATGGATCACAACCCTCATAGTTTCTTTCACATGAGCTCGTCATCGCTGAATAATAATGGCGAAGGCACATCCCCGATTCCCCGATCCCCTCTTGGTACTTTGGATTCCAGCTACGCCGGCCCCCAAAATTCCTCCCTCCCAAGCCCTTCTCGCACATCTCCTGCAGGACCCGCTCGTCCGAGACGTTCTCCTGAGATGCTAATCGGCCTCGATGCTCCTGTTCAACCTCGAAACTACATCACCCCTTCTTCAACATCGCGCAAGGAGATTCCCTCATATTTTTTGAAACGTCGTCCTCAGGTACAACGATCTGAGGAGGAAGAGGACGACGAGCTCGTTGAGGATCTTCCCTCAAATGCTACGGACCAGGAGAAAATCGACTTCAGACGGCAGCGGAACACCTTGGCTGCCCGCCGCAGTCGCAGGCGCAAGATGGTATACCAGCAGGAGCTTGAGGACACTGTTGAGCGATTGAAGATGGAGAGGCAGAAATGGAAGACGAGAGCTGAAACGCTACGGCAGCTTCTCCTGAGCCAGGGAATACCGTGTCCTGAGTGGTCAGATTGATCGATAACGTTCATGGCTACGTTCTCCTCCCGGTTCTTTATTGGCTCCTGCCGCACTCGTCGGTTACCCGTATTTGTTTTCGTACTCGTCGATCGTCCAATTTGCAATAGTTCGCCATGGATTCTGGTTCTGGATACTGTCATCCGACCTCCAGTCTGTGAACTGTTCACCACGGACCCTCTCACGCATGATACCCCTTGGCTTTGGCCTCCCACTTCCCTCCCCTGGTATCCAATGTCTCGTTTCCCCCGCCGTTAGGTGCACACTCCAATCCCGTCGTTACACAAATGCTTCGGTTGTCATGAACATTCGCTTTCCTTTTCACTTACGAACTTTCTTACGATACGCGAGATTGACATCTCATACCTACTTGGACCCATTTTTATAGCTGTACGGACGTCTTTGACCTTGGGCGCTTGCTGTATCCATACTTTGTTGCTTTCTTCGGAATCTAGCTGATGTGTATTACCAATTATGTGTTCACGTGAGATCAACTTGAGTTGACTATAAAAAGCATTGACCTTGTGTCTTACCGCTTTACGAAAGTGCTCAGGCTGCTTCTGTCACCCGAAATGGCATGCTTTGTTGATGCGCCGTTCCGATACAATACCCGGAAGAACTAGAGAGGACGTGGAAGAAGGGACAGCGGGAAAGTTCAGAAGACAAACTCCGTGTTGGCTAAGGCTACTTCAAAGCTCGGCAAAGCAAATCTTGTTTCTATCGGAGTGATTGTCTTGTTCTTTCGAAGCGGTCATTGGGGACGTGCGGTGGGATCTAAAGTTTCTCCGCTCACTAAGGCTACTTCAAAGCAAACCTTGTTTCTATCGGAGTGAATTAGTAAAGACGTGCACCGTATCGTTTTGTTGATACTGATATGTAGAACAGCCCGCTTCAAGTTTAGGTCTTCGCACTGATGATTGCAGGTACTCCCGGCGACTGAAATGAAATGACGTCTCTCCACAGTTGAACCTGTCCGCTATGCATGATCTGCACAGAGAATTTCTGTATTCTGCTAGGAGTATTCATCATGTCGTCCGAGAATGTTAATTTGCATTGCTTATTTGGAGTCCGGGTATTCAAGCATGTCTCGATATCCGGAGGACTGCCACCAGCATTGCCCTCGAGCGTGGACATTGTTTGTTACCTTTTATGGAAAAGGCATGACCTCATTCCAGCTAACTCCGGTCCTAGGCAGTGTCTGCCTACTGGACCCATCCGTTTGACCCTGGGCCTGAAATCTGTGTTCTCACAGACCCGGCCTCTTCTGCATTGTAGACGTCCTAGGCAGAAATAATGTTCCCCACTCTAGGCAGGTGAGAGCGATGTATCTGTTCAATGAAAGGCTCAATCGGTCGTTGGAGGGCCGCATTATCGATTAAGGGTTATTTTATCAACTTTTGCCCGCGGGGGGAGTTGGAGGGAGTTCAACTTGCGTCGTTGGGCCTTTTATACCGATTACCTCAGCAAGGCGATTCCCCCCGTTTGGCAGCTGTGCAGGTGAATTTCGGAACAAGCAAGCGAAGTTAAGAAAGAGGCAGGGAGATCGGTACTTCTTTTTGCTGTGCTCCGAGATGGTGAGCCGTGGCGGTGTATTGCCGACCCTGACTTCTATTCGGCATATTACCCAGCCTTCGACCTTGACTTGCAGTGGTATAAAGAGAATACTTGAAGAATGGCAAATCGACAGCTCCATCATATACAGCTTTCTCCTTCAAAAGAACCTTCCATTCGAATCACTCGTATTCACAATGAACAACTACAACTACGGCAGTAGCGGTTATACTACTCCAGATCTTGAACACGAAATTACCCAATACCACAATCCAAATCCTGTCATGTACCACACTCAAGGATCCCAACATCCTCATATTCCTTCTCCACCACTCTCTGATATCCTACCACCTACTCCAACTTATGCTGTTGCTCCTCCGACCCCATACGTCCCAACTCATAGCCATCAGGTTTATTCACCACAATATCCTCAGCAGACCGTTTCCTATCCCCGGCTTTCGGGAGATCGTCGGAGGGGTTCTCCAGAAGTTCCCATCGAGCCTCCCATGCAAACTCGCCGTCAACTTACCGTCTCGACAAGGAAGGAAACTTATCCTCACCCTTACTACCCCAAGCGTCGCGGTAACGTCCATGTTTCGGACGATGACGACGATGAATTGGCCGAGCTCCCACCCAATGCGACAGACCAGCAGAAAATCGAGCATCAGCGACACCGCAACACGCTCGCTGCTCGTCGGAGTCGCAAACGCAAGGAGCTGTACAAGCAGGAATTAGAACAAAGAGTGGAACACCTGACTATGGAAACCGAGAAATGGCGAACACGTGCAGAGATGCTTCGGAGGATAATCGAGGGTCAGGGATTGGGCATCTGCCCTGATTGGAGTGAATAAACTGTGAAAAATCAGAAACGTCGCTTCAAACAAACATCCCGACCTCTATCGCTCCTTTTAGCTTTAAGTGCTGTTATACTTACATGATTGCGTCTCATGAATACGCATGCGGAACGCCGGCAATTGACGAGTGAGTGTTGCTTTTTCTTTGGTCGAGTTTGTGCTGACCTCTCTTTCTTAGAGGGAAAACGCTCCTGGAAGTTGCCACTCCTCCAGCTCTAAACTCGGCTGATATCGCCAGTTTTCGAGCAATATGTAGTTTTGACTGTGCATTCTAAACCTTTTGGATTATGAATCGCAGACTTTTTGCTGAGTATTTATTTTTTTATTCTCGATAAAGTTTTTCCCCATGTTTTTTTAAAACATTTCGTTACCCCAGATTGCTACCTTTTATTGTACAAGAATGAAATACGCTTTGGAATATACATCATTTTTTTCTTCACTACACTGATTGAAAGAGCTACCTGTACCTCAAGCGCTTGTTAAATTTCGGTTCTAACAGTTCCGGAACCTCGGAAGAAAAAAGCTGTACTTCATTTCGTCTATTTTGCAAGGTCGTGTATTTTAGACGTCAGTGGCGCTGATAAACTGCGAAGGACTCATCGCTTGGGTATCCTCTCGCACATGGTCCTTGACACAGCTTTGTTCATCGGAAATGGTGAGAGGTGGAATTAGGGGACCCGAACAGAGGCAAGAAGAAGGGTCTAGACCAGTGGCGGATTGCGAAGAGGCCGAATCGCATGTCGCACAGCCCAAGCAAGCCCAGTTCCCGTCCCGAAATTCCTTTGCTTTTGACAGATTGTGTGTTTGTGGAACACGCTACATAGCCCAGGGGCGTACCTTAACTGATAATGGACATGATCAGCGTGTGGTTCCGTTGTATCCGTTGGTTTTGAACAAGAGTCCTAAAATCAGCGGCGGATCATAGAGGAACATTGACAGGATGAATGGTTTGTTTTTTTTTCGCTGAGGGGATGCCGGTTCAACTTCAGATGTCTTGTAGAGGACCGGCAATAAGACTCAGAGTGACTACAAGGGACACTCGGAGAGAGAAGCTACGACCTAAGAAGGAGAGCCTTGGCACTGGGGAGGAGGATCGGAGGTTTGTAGTGCGGTGCAGCTGTTGATTCCGTGGTGGAATCGGTTTTAGTGAGAGCCTGGGGACATGGGAATCAAGTCGGAGGACCTCAACCGCTCCACCACCTGGGTTTTTATCTAGGGTCAACCCAGTCACGAACATGAAATCTGAGTCACTTTTGAAAGCTGTTGAAGTCTTCCGCAGGAAGCATAGCATTTTGCCATTAAGTCCCTTCTAGAGAAAGAAAGAACGTTCTGTCTTCTACTAGAAAATTTTCATATAGCAGTGGCGATGCACAGCCACCTTGGAAATCCTGTGTTCCGACTCGGACTTGCGGTTTCCGGAGGACCTTTGCAATGGGCAATGCCATGTGTTTCCCTATCTCCAGACCACGAACATCGCTACACAATCATATGGGAATCAAGTGCTGGTTGTCTTCCTCTGTATCACCCTCAACTTGAATAGCTCTGTCGAGCTCACGGCACAACTATGACCTCCATCTTTGGCGCGGTTCGGCGACTGTACACGGTTCGTTTTGCTCGATTACCAGGTCTACAAACGGATCGCTGACTTTTACCCTAGGCATTCAACCCTCCACAATCCAGCTCAGTACAAGATAGCAAGCCCGTAAAGTTTGGAATACTAGGTGCTGCTAATATCGCACCTCCAGCGTTGATTATACCGGCACGGAGCCATCCTGAAGTAGAGGTATATGCAGTCGCTGCCAGAGACATAAACAGGGCAAATGCGTTTGCGAAGAAACATGGGATACCTAAAGCTTATCAAGGTTATCAAAGTGCGTCGAATCTCCCAATTGAATTCTCTAGACGCTATTGACCTTCTATTGGGACAGACCTCTTGGATGACCCGCAAGTCCAAGTCGTTTACAATCCTGTCGGTTCTCTTTACTCGCTTTTTTCCTCCTACGTCGTTGACATATGGTCATATATCAGCTTCCGAATGGGCTGCATTACGAATGGACGATGAAAGCTCTGGCAGCGGGGAAACATGTCCTACTAGAGAAGCCAGCTTCGAATACGGCTGACGAGACACGTCGGATGTTTGAGCTAGCGGAGAGTAAAGGGTTGATTCTCCTAGAGGCCTTTCACTACAGGTAAGCTCTTTCCTCGATTCAACTCGTTGATCTTTCACTCAACATCGTCAGATTTCACCCAGCGGTGCAACGAACCAAGGCCATCCTCGACAGCGGAGAACTCGGTGCTATCAAGAACATCCAAGTGTATAACATGGCACCCATGCCTTGGGCTGATGATGATATCCGATACAATTACGACCTCGGTGGAGGAGGACTTATGGACATGGGATGTGCGTCAATACCATGTACTCTTGACTTCAAAAACTGAAAAAAAGGTTTTACGTAGGCTATACAATCAGCTGTATCCGGTACTTGGCAGGCGCCAACCCAACACAAGTCCTTACATCGACCTATGAACTACACAAACCGAAAACCGCACCTCCGAACTATGACTCCAAAGTTGACAGGATGACGCTTGCCACTTTTGCGTTCCCAAACGACGTTACAGGATCTATCGGCGCCGACTTATCGATGCCTTTCAAGTGGAAAATTATTCCTCCCATGCCACGAACCAGCGCGATAGTCGAATGCGAACAAGGGAGTATAGAGCTATTTAACTACATCCTACCAACTTTATACCACTCAATTACCATTACGAAGCGGGAAGGCAAGAAAAAGAAGACTCGGACAGAAAAGGCTTACAAACCATCGGATGTTGGAATGGAGGGCAAGGGGGAGGATTGGTGGTTGACTTATCGTTATCAGCTTGAGGCGTTCATGGATCGTTTGAAAGGGAGGTCTCCGCAAGCTTGGGTTGACAAGGAGGATAGCGTTGCAAACATGGAGTGGATTGAAAAGGTGTATGAAAAGGTGCGAATCATCTTGGCCTGTGCTTACGGTAAAGTTGACGGTTTTCATGGTGCTAGAATGGACTTGGAGTTCGACCCAGATCGACTTATACCCCTTGAAACGTTGTTCTTCCCTTTGATGAAGTTTTCTTGACCTATCAGGAGCTTTCTTGTTCGCTTTGGCTTGCCGTTGTTATTAGGACTGGAATGGTTCGTCTACCTCCACAATGAACATGGTTCGTGGCACATAGCATCCCTGTTCGGTCACTGTCTTTTTGCGGCGACAGCGCTCAGATGTGAAAGCAGCTCCCATCAGATGGACGCATATTCCCATTTCCATGTGAAGGCTCGTCCTTCTACTGTAAGGGGCCTGTCTGTTCGACAAAGAGTTAGCGAGATCAGACGAGCTGCATAATGACCGACCTTGCCAGTGCTCCGCCGGGCGACTTTGCGAGTCGGTGATTCGGTTTCAAGCTCTCGATTCGTGCGATCAATCTCGATCATCGAGTCAGGTGATCGGTCATTTTTTTTTTCACAATTTCAAACGGGCTTGTCTTCTTTCACTCATGACTCTCAACGTTGGCGAAAACACTCAAAATTTAACTATTCTGCTTTGCGAATAGAGTGATATGGTGACTGACGACCTTACTCTAGCCCTGCTCCACCCGCTGACGACTTCAACCATGATCCGTCTTATCCCTACTCGAAAGCAGTCCAAATGCCAACATTCGGCGAAATCAGATGCAAACGAATAGTTCGAGCGTATTTTCTTGGTTGGGTGTTCAGTCCAAGCGAGATCTCAGACATGGACCCGGACGAAAAGTTCAAATCCCTGCACGGTGTCCTCCAGATTGGAGTTCGCCAAGCTTGGAGAGCGAAAGGTTACGGTGCCAAGTTTGGGTGAGTTCTCTATGAATCTTATATCAATGATTATTTAGAAGCATCAATGTACTTCGAGCGAGCTTCCCTTGAATGCCACACTTTCCTCCAACTTCGAAAACGTGGGCGTATCGTCAACTGGATGAGACCATTTCGATGCGAACTCATGGTCAGATCCTTGATGGCTTCCACATTACTTTTAGCATTCATAACTTCTGTGAGTTTCAGAATCACTACACCAACTTAAGGTGAAGCTCTGTGATATAGGGGTACAAATCAACAACATTGATGGTTAATCAGATGACCGCGTCACGGTCTCGCCCACGGTGTCGCGATATTCAACTTTATACAAACCACGACTCGATTTCATGACTGTCACTAAGGTCCCTCTCTGGCTCCTCTTCCCCACTCCTTGGCGCGGGAAGCTAGCATTACAGGCCGTCCTTTGGCCCTCCATTCATTCACCTAGCTGTAGTATGACCTCCCAAACGGCAACGGAAACGAGGTATGCTTTCCAGACCACAGCATAGTGCGAACTTCAAAGATAACTGACTTTCCTGCTACAGCTCAGCCAATGATGCTACCAAAAACCGATTCCAATTTCATCGGTCTTATCCTTACCCTCAAACTTCAAAAACGATAACATCAAAATCGGATCGTCCTACCTTACTTTCTTGGTTTGGAAGTTCACCGCCATCGACATTTTGGACCTTGACGGACAAGGAGTATATGAGAGGAACGTAAACCGTATAATGAGGGCTGGAATCCCGGATGCTTGGAAAAAGAATGGTTATATAGAAAAGTTTGGGTGAGTCTTTGTTACGAAATTTCTCCAACCTAAAGCCTGAAATCATATATTGTTGAAAACAGTCTGAGGCACATTCCGCGATTTATGCCCCTATTTGATGGAGAACATGAAGCCTTCATATTCTTTGAGGCGGACGTTGTAACTTACAAAGATCTAGTTGAAGGGGAACTCGACGCTATCAAACATGTTTTTGAATGCGAAAACCGACCCAGAGTGGTGGCGTCTAGGGCGAGATCGTCGTGAGGGAGTTCCTCGTCCTAGAAATAGGCAATGAATCTAGGATTCAATTTGACGGCTGTTTTAATGTGTATCTACACGCAATTTCCATTCGAGCTCCTCGATGTGTCCGACCTGACTGCAGTTCAGCTTGTCCAGTGTCGAGAGCGAGGTCGAGCGCTGTAGCTGAAGCTTGAAGTATAGTATCATGCGATGGTGGTTCCTCTATACATGAGATATTGAGACACCACTTTCATTGCATAAATCAATGGCATGATCATCAGAACTCGAGCTGTGGAGATCGCCCACATTTTTGCGGATGGATCTATCCTCCTCCTCTTCGTCACACTTGTTATGGTTATTTCATCGACACAAAGTCAGCTTGGGTTTGCTAGCACTGCTTCTTGTGGTGGTAAGGGCAACTGGATTCGTAGATACGTATAAGGAGTTAGAGTATCCTCTTTTTCGTACATTCTGGCTAACAAGGAAATAGATGGTGGTCCGTGCGTGAGAACAATGCTGAACGGGCGCGTGATGTCTACGCGCGCACTGCGCGGTGTACCATGTTCAACTTAAAACTACGATCGCCAGTATCTGTCTAGAGTCAACCCCAAAACACAAGCCAAAAAATCCACTCACGCGTATACGCTTTGATTTGTCACTGCTAACTTCCCAAATGGCAACGGGAATGTTAACGAGGTACGTTTCCAGACTACACTAATAGCAAATGCGCAACATGACGATGACCAACTCATGCAGTTCAGCTCAGCGTGACGCTAATGACGCTACCAAGGGCGAATTCCAATTTCATCGGTCCTACCCTTACCATGAACGGCCCCCAAATTTCAGAACCATAACATCTAATCGGATTGTC
>MU127872.1:113754-161988 GCA_014904975.1 Marasmius fiardii PR-910
CTTCTCTCCCACTAATTCCCATTCCTATACTCTCGATCCCGCCACCCATACCACTTCCACCGGTATACATCGACTTGAAATGTCTCTCTGCCAGCGTGGCTAGAACACCATGAAGCTCTGCGACATCTGCAAGAATAGAGGTACGCGCTGAAATCGGAATTTGACCTGTCAGCGTAGAAGCCGACCGCGAAGCAACTGTTCTTCGTGGTCTGTTCACTGGCGTCGCAGAAGTCGGGGAGCCTGGTCGTGAGGGTGGGTGAATATAATGATGCGGGTTCAAAAACGTGTAAGGTGGTGGTGGGTCTTCTGCTGAGGTTGGAATAGGTCGAATTGTAGGGACGAGATCAAAATGATTCAGGTAACGGTGAATGAAGGGACTTGGGCGGGAAGGAAAGTCGATCTGAGGAACGCAAGAATGAAGGAAAACGTTAAGCCTGGGAGCGAGGGTGGTGAAAGGTGAAGAGCCTACCAAAGAAATTCCTCCACGTTCATGATCATGCTCAGATGGATCTATTCTCTTCCTCTGAATCGTTGGCTATTGAAACAAAGTCGCTATTGGCAGCTTGGGTTGTGCTACTTCTTGTGATTCGTACAGATGAATGAAGCGTCATCATCTCTTTTTCGATTCTGTCAGGAGATTCTCGAGTTGCCCGAATGACTACAGCGGGTGGAGAGAACTGGGAACAAGGACGAAAGAGGTGGGAGGAAGACTTGTACAGGTGGTCCGTGCACGGGAAATCGGTGCATGACTGCGCGCGGTCCTTGACCATGCACTCTACGCTCGTCGCTCGAGTCAGCTCAAAACCAATATCTGTCGATATCGATTTTCGTTGAGAGAAATGGGTGTTCAATGTACTGAATGCACAGCGGGTTCTTTTTATCGTTACCGCTCATCCGCTCACAGGCCACAGCCCAGTACAAGAAACTTCTCCCAACGCTACGTCACATTCTTCCAAAACGCGGACAGTCGACTCGACTCGGAGGCCTGTTCGAATTTCAGCGTGAGCCCAATATGAATAACATGATAAAGATTTGGGAATGAATTGAGATAAAGCATGGTAAGTACGCGTTAATATGCTATCGTGAAATGTTCAACTTGTACGACCAATAGTATTATTGCCAGTGTTCTTCTGTCTCCCTCCTAGTATAGTACCCGTTGCTCCTACGCCTTTGGAACTTTAATCACTCGGCCCACCTCCTTAGTTGCTCCTCATCGCCTTTACCACGACCCTGTCCAGCTCCTCTTCTATGTACTGCATGTATTTGTTGGATACGTCGGATCCTATCCTCATCAACCCTGACCACATGTTAGCGGACCGGAAGCCCGCCATGTTGAACTCCGTCTCGTAGTAGAATCGAAACTCCTTGCCGGCCTTTTCCCCCTCTTGATCCTTCTTTATTCTCAACCTGCTATACTCGCAAAGGCTCTCATCAGTATAAGGGTACTCAGCTTTCTCATCAAGAGCATCCAACTGGGCGAAAATTTTCTTCAAATTGGCAGAGACTTGATCTCTACTCTCGGCTTCTTTGGTTCGTCTCTGTGCACGATATGCCCTCTCTTGTGTCTGCTTCTCTCGCTTCTTGTCACGAACGGCCCTCTCCCGAGCCAGAAGGGTTTTAGTTGAATGTTTGACCAGTGACGGTGGTGCAAACTCTGGCAACTCATCCTCTGGATCGACATCATCCCCATCATCTCCATCTAATTCACCCACCCTATAGTCTGTTGGTTTGTATCGATCTATGTTGAATGCCTTACGACGCAAGTCCTTCGACTTCCTCGTAACGAGACGACAGGACCACCAGTTTCCAGCTCCAGCAATTAGGATGACCTGCTGTTGATTCCTATAGGTAAAGCATGAGAAAAGGCATGAAGCTTGCTCCATAGCCTGCTTCGTGGCTAGTCTCATGAGAGTCTCGAGTTGCCTGTAAAACTGGCCAATTGTCTTGGGACTGCGTGTAGGAGGGCGCTTAAGCTCTACCATGATAGGGACCTCAACCGTGTCAATGGTCACCTTGGGCCACCATTCATGAGAATCGTATACCACTGGCTCGGAAATGCTTTCCAAAAACGCGCTGAGCGTGGTAGAGCCTGTGCTTTTTGAGTCCTTCAGCTGGGGAAGCAGGCTTAGGTGAGGTAGAATGACTGCATGATCGACGTACACCCCAACCGCTGTAGAGTCAGGTATCGTCTTATCTGGGTCGTTACTGGTAGGCAGGGATTGGGAAGATACATATATAGGATATTGTGGTGCAGGTATCAGGACGCTGGAGTGTTTGGAAATGAGCTTGTTCAGTATGACAGACCAAGGACCATAGAGGAAGTGTTCCAGTCGACGAGGATTAAAAGTGTATGAGTGTGCAAAGGTGATCGCTATGAGGGTCGTGAGCATACTGGCCTTGATGCCCCATGCCCCAAGATTAGGTTGTCAACCGTTCTGTTGAAAGCTTGGAATGAAATCTGAAGTACTCACCATGGGTAACATTGGTTCAGTTTGAAAGGATGCGGAATGAAGGGAACTCGAATCTGTGGCAGTAGAGTGCTGGTCTGCAATTGAGAGAATTACTTCCTGAGGAATTTTCGAGTTTGACCTTTAAGTAGGGGAGGAGTAACTGCTAATTATAAGTGACTTTGTGGCGGGCATAGGGCATAGGGCAACTTTTCTCAAATATGAGAAGTTGAACCGAGCGGCAATGAGGATATATTCTTGGAAAAGGCGCAAGGACGGTCACCAATAGCTTACCCAGTTTGGATTTATGAAGACCAAAATTCAGTATAGAATGACTCGAAAATGCCGTATGATTCAACTACCATGGCTCGGACTCCACTAGAAGTCGGAACAAATCGAAGGATGGGATCCAATTTTAGCGTCTTCTCATCGATAATCAGAGTATGATGAAGTTTTAGTTTAGATGATACTGACTGAAGTACGTCCTTCTTCGCTTCACAGGAAGCCATTGTTTTGGAGTCCAGCATGGGAGACAAATAGGATAAAATCATTCGGAAACAGAACTTCCGGTTCACAGATGAATTGAATGTTGACATAGCTCCACCTTGTGTGCCATCTAGATCTGGTAGGCATTGTGAGTTTTTCCTCCGAGTCCCACACTTTTGAGCCGTTTGACTCGTTTCTTCTTGAGCGGCCCGTGGACTTTACAATTTAGCTCGGAGGTATAGAAACTTGTTCGTACATGTACATCAATGCCGAGTGCATAGAGCACCAATTTCTTACTAGCTCAGCCTAGCTATGCTCAATGGTACCCTTACGAGACGCTACAAAAGAATAATGACCCCCCCCAAATCATGAACCCTCCGGGGAGGCAGGAATCATCCGAGGTTGGACGTCTGGTACTCAGGCTTACCTACAGACCGGCACAGCTCTGAGCAAATTTAGTACACAGCTCACTCAGGTGCCCATTTGACCCGACAAATCCGAGCTCCCCTTATAATACAGAAACTTGTGTATATATCAGGCAAAATTGTGGCGTGAAAAGTTGAACACATCACGTGGCCGACCGCGGGTTGGTTTAAAACACTTGTTCGCGTTTCTCACTTCTACTAGTACCAAGGATCTTCCAAATGACAAAGGGAATAAGGTACGTTTCCAGACTACACTAATAGCAAATGCGCAACATGACGATGACCAACTCATGCAGTTCAGCTCAGCGTGACGCTGATGACGCTACCAAGGGCGAATTCCAATTTCATCGGTCCTACCCTTACCATGAACGGCCCCCAAATTTCAGAACCATAACATCTAATCGGATTGTCCCAGGTTACTTTCTCGGTTGGAACTTCACCGCCATGGATATCTTGGAGTTCGACAAGGAAGATG
Organism: Marasmius fiardii PR-910; assembly: GCA_014904975.1. Classification (NCBI taxonomy): domain Eukaryota; kingdom Fungi; phylum Basidiomycota; class Agaricomycetes; order Agaricales; family Marasmiaceae; genus Marasmius; species Marasmius fiardii. The sequence continues at coordinate 117,588 of MU127872.1, forward strand.
AGTACGGAGCCGACACAGACAGCATAATAGCGGCCATAATTCCCGCTACTTGGGAAAAGAACGGTTATATAGAAAAGTTTGGGTGAGTCTTCGTACGAGCTTTCGAGTCCGAAATCCGAGTTCATAAATCTTGTTGTTGAAAACAGTCTGATGCACATTCCGGAATCTATGCCCCTGTTTGACGGAGAACACGACTCCTTCGTATTCTTTGAGGTGAACGTTGCGAGTTACCAAGATCTGGTTGAAGGGGAGCTCGATGCTATCAAACATGTCTTGAATGTGAAGACAGATCCAGAGTGGTGGCGTCTAGGGCGAAAATCTTAGCAAACCAGTTCCTCGTCAGATTTAAATAGTTGATGGGTATGGGCCTGAGTTTTTGTATATCTACGTATGTACACAAGCGAGTTCCTCGGCATGTCTGACCCAGCTCATCTCCAACGTCAAAAGCAACGTCAAACGCCGAAGGATAGCATGGGATGTTTGGTCCTCTACACATCTAAAACACCACTTTCAATGCGTAATCACAATCAGACTCGTTTGAAATCTCTTGGACGAGTCGGGGAGATAGCCCCCACCTGCTCTCGCTCTTCTGAACCTTCCAGCTGCAAACTTCATGTGGGGTCGTCTGCCAGTGGAAGTACAATCCTACCTCCAGAACACTCGCAGTGGTAAGACATTTGACACTCTGTAAACTTGCCCCGTGGGCGAGTGTGGCGATACTGCTGATGGGGGACCAACACAGAGTGCTGACATCGAGAAAGAGTAAACAGGGTACACCAGCCTAGGGTAGAATCGATGAGTCTGTGAATACCCCAAGCATTGACGCAAAAGCGATAGCGACAGCCTACCTCATGAAAGTCGAAAAACACCACCACAACGTCCCACCCCTCATCTACTCCTCGGGATACCAAGTCCCCTCTGCCCATTCTCTACCGCACACATAAAGGCAGCCAACGTATCCACCTCTTCTCTCCCACTAATTCCCATTCCTATACTCTCGATCCCGCCACCCATACCACTTCCACCGGTATACATCGACTTGAAATGTCTCTCTGCCAGCACGGCTAGGAGGGCATGAAGCTCTGCGACATCCGCAAGAATAAGGGTACGCGCTGGAATTGGAGATTGACCTTTGGGTGTTGAATCTGACCGGAATGCAACTGTTCTTCGTGGTCTGTGCGCTGGCGTTGCACAAGTTGGGGAGCTCGCTCGTGAGGGTAGATGAATATAATGATGCGCGCTCAGAAGCGTGTAAGGGGTGGTGAGTCGTCTGCTGAGGTTAGAATGGAAGGGACGAGATCAAAATGATTCAGGTAACGGTGGATGAAGGGGCAGTCGATCTGAGAAACGCAAGAATTAAAGAACGTTAAAACTGGGAGTGAGGGTTGTGGGAGGAGCAAACCTTCCCCCACGTTCTTGTACACCAACATGATCATGATCAAAATGTATCTATTCTCTTCCTCTTCGCTGCTCTGGAACCATTGTTGATCGACACAAAGTTGGTTTTCGTTACTTCTTGGGGGAGGCTAAGATTCGTAGAGATGTATGAGGATTCATCGTGTGCTCTTTTTCAAGAGCGATTTGTGTTGGTCGACATACATAGTTACGGCGGGCAGGGAGAGAGAAGGATGGTGGAAGGATAATGAAGGACGTGCGCTGCTCAAACCAAATACCATCGCGTCCTTCAATTTGTACTGTAGGGCACCTCACCTAACCGTTCGACGACGACGACTTCGAACGTCTGTGAGACTTTTCAACCAGCACCTAAACTCGCAGGTTGCAGGCTTGTCTTCTTTCAGTCATGACTCTCAACATTGGTGAAACCACTCAAAAGCACCAGGGAGGTGAGCTTTAACTCCTCTGATTCGCGAATAGAGTGATATGGTGACTGAAGACCCTACTCTAGCCTCGCCCCACCCGACACCCATGCTTTGAGCCGATGATGATATCCGATACAATTACGACCTCGGCGGAGGAGGACTTATGGACATGGGATGCGTCACTACCATGTACTCTTGACTTTAACTGTAAAACTGAAAAAGGTTTTTTCATAGGCTATACAATCAGCTGTATCCGGTACTTGGCAGGCGCCAACCCAACAAGTCCTTACATCGACCTTTGAACTTCACAAACCGAAAACTGCTCCCCCCCAATTATGACTCCAAAGTTGACAGGATGACGCTTGCTACTTTTGCGTTCTCAAATGACATTACAGGGTCTATCGGCGCCAACTTATTGATGCCTTTCAAGTGGAAGATTATTCCTGCCATGCCACGAACCAGCACGATAGTCGAAGATTACAAATGTGGAGTGGATTGAAAAGTGTATGAAAAGGTGCAAATCATGTTGGCCTATGCTGATGGCAAAGTTGACGGTTTTCTTGGTGTTAGAATAGACTTGGAGTTCGACCCAAATCGACTTATACCCCTTGAGACGTTGATTATCTATAGTTCTCTTAACCTATCAGGTACTTTCTCGTTTGCCTTGACTTGGCGTTGTTATTAGGAATAGAACAGTTCGTCTACCTCCACAGTGAACATGGTCCGTGGCATATATCATTCCTGTCTGGTCGCTGTCTTTTCACGGCGACAGCGCTCAGATGTGAAAGCAGATGGACACATACTCCCATTTCCATGTGAGGGCTCATCTTCCTGCTGTAAGGGGCCTGTCTGTTCGACAATGACGAGTTCAAAACGTAGACGAGCTGCATAATGACCGGCCTTGTCAGTCCTCCGCTGGGCGACTTTGAGAGTCGGTGATTCGGTTTCAAGTACGTTTCATCTCTACATTTTAGTTGACTTGGTTATCAGTCAAATATCGGGGGGGTTTTCCAGAATATCCGGCCGCTGCTGTCCATCACTTCGTTCTTTCTTTCAGAATGTGCTGAAGACACAAATCCTTATCTCCCATCTCAAACGGATGTGCCTTGATGTATTGTTTCTGAACCCGACGGAATAAATTCAACCAAGGTCCTGCTAGCAGATTCTGTCAGATCTGAGTTGCAGCTGCGCGACGCGATCAATCGATCATCGAGTTAGGTGACCCCTCATGTTGTTTTAAATTTCTGGGAGATAACCACAGTTTCAAAAGCGGGCTTGTCTTCTTTCACTCATGGCTCTCAACATTGGCGAAACCACTCAAACGCCAGGGAGGTGAGTTTGAACTATTCTGCTTTTGCAATATGGCGACTGACGATCTCACCTTCAACCATGATCCATCTTATCCTTACTTGAAAGCAGTCCAAATGCCAACATTCGCCGAAATCAGATCCAAACAAATAGTTCGAGCGTATTTTCTTGGTTGGGTGTTCAGTCCAAGCGAGATTTCGGACATGGACCCGGACGAAGAGTTCAAATCCCTGGATGAAGTCCTCGAAGTCGGAGTTCGCCAAGCTTGGAGAGCGAAAGGCTACGATGCACAGTTTGGGTGAGTTTTTTTTCAAGAAACTTTATGTGCAGGTGTGTGATTTTCACCGTCAGCATTGAAACAGCTGGAAGCACTATCCAAAAACTAAATTCGTATATACGTATGAGGACTACTCGGCCTTGGTTCACATTTCATTTAACAAACCTGGGTATTTGACGCGATCTGAAGAGGACCTGAAAGCTATTAAGGATGTTTTGCAGGTTGATACGGAGCCGAGGTGGTGGTGTCGATACCATTTTTTCCCACCGTCTAACTAGTTTTTTACATCAAGGACTGTATAGAAACATCAATGTCGGTACTGTATTCGAGCGAGCTTTCCTTCGAATGCCACACCTTCCTCCAACTTCGAATACGTGGGCGTATCGTCAACTGAATGAGACCGTTTCGACGCGAACCTCGTGGTCAAATCCCTGAAGTGAGCCTCCATATTACTTCTAGCATCTATGCACCACGCTTCTGTGAAGATCAATGTGAAGCCCTATAGGGGTACAAATCCAACGACGGTTCGCCCCTTATGATACAATAGCTTAGTCATGGCCATACCTATGGCTCTGACAGTGAGAGTCAGATGACCGCGTCTTGCCCACATGTCGCGATGCTCACTAAAGTCTCCCTCTAGCTCCTCTTCCCCATCTCATTCCATTGTTCCCCTTTGGTGCGGGAAGCTAGCATTGCAGGCCATCCTTTGGCCCTCCATTCATTCACCTAGCTATAGTATGACCTCCCAAACGGCAACGGAAACGAGGTATGCTTTCCAGACCACACTGCATAGTGCGAACTTCAAAGATAACTGACTTTCCTGCTACAGTTCAGCCAATGATTACCAAGAACCAATTCCAATTTCATTGGTCTTATCCTTACCACGAACGACCTCCAACTTCAGAACGATGACATCAAATCGGATGGTTCTCCCTTACTTTCTCGGTTGGAAGTTTACCACCATCGATATTATATGAAAGGAATGTAAACCACATAATCACAACGGGGGCTGGAATTCCGGCTGCTAGAATGGTTATATAGAAAAGTTTGGGTGAGTCTTTGTATGAATCTTCGAGTCCAAAGTTCAGGTTTATAAATGTTGAACTGTTAAAAACAGTCTGAGGCACATTCCGCGATTTGTGCCCCTATTTGATGGAGAACATGAAGCCTTTGCGGCGAACGTTGTAACTTACAAAGATCTGGCTGAAGGGGAACTCAATGCTATCAAACATGTTTTGAATGTGAAAATAGACCCAGAGTGGTGGCGTCTAGGGCAAGACCGTCGGAGGGAGTTCCTCGTCCTAGGTGGAAGTTGACTAAGCTGTGTCGTAGTATCAGCGGGATGGGTTTAAATGAACAAAAGGGGCACGAGAGGTGGGTAAATAGCCGGGTGCTAATACCATGGAGTGGTTGCGAGAAAAAGAGCAGATACAACGTTGAGATAGTGAGTCCTATATAACCCTGTAAGAATAAATTCAATCCCGGCATATCAAATAAATATCCGTGAGGTGTCCGTAATCTCGATTCCTATAGGACGTTCAATCCAGTCCTTGACCCAAATATCCAGCTATTTGGGAGGATTGAGTCATGATCAATCGCCCATATACTTGCTGAAAGAGTGAGAGAAGGAGGGATAAGGGAGATCGAGAGAGCGGTGGGAACAGTTGTTGTATTAGTAGAGGAATGTGGAAGCGTAGCACATGAAATCCATGGTAAACGTACTGTGGATAGCGTCCAACATATCCTGCACTTTAAACGTCTTCAAAACATCGACAAAATCCTGCGTAGAGTAAGAGAACAGTGAGAAAAACAAAAAGGAATAAGTAATAAGTAAGTGCGCGTATCTATGAAGCTGCACCCACCCTGAGTTTTCGTGGGAAACGAGATCTGGTGGTTTCTGTGCTACCTGACGCTGTACGAGTTCGGAATTGTAAGTGATGGCTCGTATAATTGATGGATAATAGGAGGGATAGAAGGGAAAGAGAAATCGAGAGAGAGTAACGGGAAGAGTAGGCGGAGGTAGTGGCACCGTGCTACGGCGTAGGCCCTATTTCTCACGGCTTTTTGGGCCTAATAGGCAAAACGACGATTTTCGGACTTTTCCGTAAATTCGCGACAAAGGGATATCTTGGGACGGAAAGGTCCGAAAGTTGACACAGAACTGGAAAAAACGCGTTGCAAATATGGTCTAATAGGCCTCTATGTTAGCCGTCAAACGCCTGAGGTGCGAGATTCTCGCAGACCGGCTTCCCGGGAGGACGGTTGTGGACGGGCGCCAGGACTCGCGTGAGAAACCAACCGCCCTCAATTCCCTCTGCAACCATCACTATAGTACGATCAATTACAACAATTCCATCAAAGATAATGAAAGGCAAGGATTGCTCAGAGCAAGTCTCGTAAATTACTATTGGGAAGTTACAATCTGAAGTGCCCGTGTGTGCGTTTCTGCCCTTTTCTCCGCCCATGATACACGAACTGAACGTATTTTCTGTCTATAAGCAGCATTTTGTGTACTATGCCACCGAGTCGCCGAGATTCTTCAAGTGAAAACAACAATGTCATCGTTTAATGGCAACTGGATTTTCCGCCCAACTGGATTTTCCGCCCAACCGGATCTTCGTCTCTACTTCCTTAATCCATTTCTCGTCTCTCCTTTACCCAGAACAGACCCAAAAACTCCCTAAACGGGCTCTCGAGATCACCCCTTTCTTCCTCCGCCGTCTTCGACCGCCTCACCATCCCCGAAGGATTATCAAACGCGACCGAATACGGTGGTATGTCGTTCGTCACTACGGACCCCCGCACCGTTCGTACTCCTTTTTCCTGTCGAGACGCCAGCCTGTAAGATGTCACGGTGAACACCGCCTCCAATTTTGAATTCGCCAGCTATCCCCGACGGTAACGGAGAGAGCGAACGGGCAGTACTTGAGGCGGGAGAGAACAGAAGTGTGGTGGTTAGCGGCGTAGATGGTAGTGTAGGAGGCCGATGAGGGCTTGCCGATCATGAAGAGGGAGCTGTCCAGGATTGTTAGGCTTGTGAATTGTGGGAGTGCAACGACAGTCATTGTCCCTGGATTTGCCTACCCCGACTTACATTGCCATGCCTAGATGAAAGAGCTAATCTTCAAAAGGCAAACATCGGTATTCCTGGTGCCGAGTGCCAAGCAATAAACATGCAGCTGACCGCAATAGTAGATAGGAAATAGCAGGCGAGTATGAGGTCTAGGGCTCTGTCATGGAAAGCACATACGTTTTAGCTTAACAGAGGGGGGAATATGTTTCCAGAGATGATATAAAATCTACCACTAGATGCACAGCGGTCCATTCCCACTTGACCCATCGCAACTCGAACCCCGATTCTTGATTTAGACCAGCACGATGCATATGCAATTTCTCGGCCTTGGGGCTCTCATGCTCTCTGCGGCGACCCGAACTACAGCTGCCGTCGTAACCTATTGCACAGACGTGTCCGTGACTGGACATTGCCAGACCGATTCTTCACCAAACGGCTCATGTGGTGGGTGATTTCCAAAGGCGCTACCAAACCCCTATTCAAATTTTTTTTTCTCAGTTAACGTCGACCGCGATTTGAACGACAAGGTCCGTTCGGCTAGGATTTCTGGGGGAAATTGTGTTTTCTGGGCGTAAGTTCTGCCTCCGTCCTCCTTTCCAGTCAACGTCTTCTGACTTCCTATCGAAATAAGGAACGACAACTGCCAGGGTGCTCATACCCTCCAGCTGAGCGGGAACATAGTTGACTTCAGCGCTATTTGTAGTCCCACATGGGCCAAGAAAATTTCGTCGTTCAAGTGTTGCTCCGGAGAGACGTCGGTACCTTGGTGTGCTGGGAATAGGCCGACGTGTACGTAGACTAAGATATGTAGCTAAGGGAAGTTTAGTACGACATGAATTATGCGGATGAACCAAAAATCCCAAACGTCAGCTCCAAACCCATGCCCGAGTGTTATCATATCCTCAAAAACGTCGCCGACAAAGCAGTCCGAAGCGGATACCTCCAGTAGCGATACATCTTGAACGTATGCCCTAAATCGCGTGCGACGCAGAACCACAACTCGCTTGCCACATCCTTGGCAGATATTGGTGTGGTCCTAGTTGCCCGTAGGACGTAATATATCTGTCTAGCTATATCAGTTAAGGAATCTTGCCATTCCGAAATGAGACCAACTTGTACAGGTCCAATATTTCTTATTTCTTAAGATGATAGGCACCATTCTAGCTCGGAGTACTACACGGATAGGCGGTAGGCTTTAGCTAGTAACATGTATGTGGCACGCCTGTCGGGGTATGTGCGCACTTATCTTCAGCACAGAAGATCCGTGAAATATACCTATAATCAGTCCTCAATTCCTGTGAAGGCGATAGGCTTTAGCTAGTACAGGTATGTGGCGCGCCTGTCGGACATCCCATAGAGTCGACATATAAACAGTCCTGACTTTTCTGCTCCGACCAAGCACCTCTCTTCATTATCCTCCAGCAAGTCTGAATATTCTAAAGCTCACGACTCACCCATGAAATACCTCGGCTGGCCTGTCCTCCTTGCCGCGAGTCTTTTTTCGGGGTTGCCCCTAGCTCAGGCCATTCAGGTAACTTATTGCTCTGGCACCCACATGACGGGGCATTGCTGGATAGTTAATCCATTTGGTAACGTTTGCAGTGAGTCTTCCTGGTGCCCCTAGTCGATTCCCGTGAGCAGGCTTACCGATCCCATCTCATTTCCTGCACACCTACATATCCAGTGGACGTGATACCAGAATTAAACGACAAAGTTGTCTCAGCACAAATTGACGCCAACGCAAATTGCGTATTTTGGAAGTGAGTAGTAGTAGTATCATCTAGGAGGCGCTCTCTGATTTATATATGTTACAGGGAATATAACTGTCAAGGTGATCATACCATCCAACTGGATGGTGGAATTGCCGATTTCGGAGCCATTTGCGGTGGATGGAGCAAGAAGATCTCATCATTTAAATGTTGCCCTGGAACGGCTGCGACCAATTGGTGTGCTGGGAACAGGCCAGTGTGCACGTAGTGATAGGAAATTGCTATTTACTGTTCAATTCATGAGGCTTCAGTCCGAGCGATGTTTGTCTTTGGCCCATCCGCGACAGATTCGCCAATACCGGCTCCGACAGCGCCTTGCTGCCGAGATCCTTGAGCGAACTGAAACGGGAGAATCGTCTGCTGGACCCAGACTGCTTGGATCCACTCACATCCCTCCGCCATTCGACTTTGAGGTAAGCCTGAGTCACATTTCCTGGTACTTCTTCTGTCGACTATCGTACGTTCACAAGATTACCATTGACCGCGGTCTACAATTTACGCGTGCCACCGAATAAGTCAATTAAGTACCCACAGCCTCCATGAGCTTCTCGAGTTGATAGGTTAGTCAAAGCTCGTCAGGGACTGTCCGCAAACCCAGAGACGGAGAAAAACTCACCCATGAACGGTGCATATCCGCTGAATCCCTGCATAGTCGTCACAAGTGCGCCCAACATTTCTTCTAGCTCGCGAAGCTGAGTTCCGACCGCGGCAGACCTCGATCCTGACCCAGACCATCTCAGTCGTCCAATCTCCTTCAGCACCACGCGTCCAACGATCCCCAACAGCACTCCGAACATGAGATTTAAAGTCGGCACCCTAATGACATCGCTGTGTTGCCTCAATGCATCGATGACCGGGAATAGCTCAATAGCGACTCGAGCAGCAGCCAGAGACTTGGTCCGAGAGTTGGCACTGTCCACGGAGCGTACTTGAATCATTGAGGCTTATGTCAGCAGATGGATGAAAGGTAGCCGTGTGTACTTCTGAAGGCGACGTCGGTTCGACTGGCGGCAGTTCACTGGTGAAACAATCGATGAGTATCCAAGTTTCTGGATGATGCGATGAGTTGTTGTCTGACCGAGCTGTTCATGTCTAATAGAGGAATGATAGGTCAGTAACCGTGAAGTTAATCGCGCGAGACATCAAAATTACGAATAACTTACCGCCAGATGAGATGTTGGCGAGAGAGTTGGTGCGTGAAAACAGGATGGAGGCTTTCGTGTACTTTGTTATCAAAGAATTTCCATAGCCAGAAGAACTAGGTGCGCCGAAGAGAAAGTTCCTTACGGTTGAGGACCTGTCAACGTCGCCGGAATCCCATTCTTCAATGGAATAACCATGTCAGCCTTCTTGTACGCCAAAGGACTCAGATACCCACCTGTTAATATTCCGACAATTGTTCATCGGCCAAGGCGTATCGATCCTCTGATCATCGCGATCGAAGACCACCGCAGTAGGCCCGAGAGTGTCCCATAAATTGTGCATCGAATAAACCATACAGAACGCGTTGATCAATTCTCCCTCTTCAACCGGATCCACAGGAGCAGCAGCGGAAGCCACTGAGGCACTCCGGAGGGCATGTAGCCTCGCTCCGGCGGGCAGAGAAACTACTGTATCAAGATGACACTTTCCTTCCAGCATCCGTCTCGCATGGAGGAAATAGTTGGCGAGTGGAACTTCGGCTTGGATGGTGTGAATAAGCTTTTAGGATGTGCCGATGAGAGACCTGGTGTAAGACTTGTAGAAGAGACGACTCGCGCTGCTCAGGACCGGACAGAAGGTGGAAAACCAGAAAATAGAGCGTTTGCATCAAACCGGCGCAGGGCCTGGAAGGATGACCGAGTGGCAGGGTTGAGCAAGCACTTTCAAGGAGGCGAGGGGTGCTGAGAAATATTCCAAAGACAGTACCGTAGTAGAAGAACCGATTGAGTCTGAGAACAACGAGTCGAGTTCGTCACGGAATTCTCGACAGAAAAACTTTGAAATGTCTCTGCCAGCACGGCTAGGATAGCATGAAGCTCTGCGACATCCGCAAGAATAAGGGTACGCGCTGGAATTGGAGATTGACCTGTTGGTGTTGAATCTGACCGGAATGCAACTGTTCTTCGTGGTCTGTGCGCTGGCGTTGCACAAGTTGGGGAGCCTGCTCGTGAGGGTGGGTGAATATAATGATGCGCGCTCAGAAGCGTGTAAGGGGTGGTGAGTCGTCTGCTGAGGTTGGAAGAGATCGAATTGATTCAGGTAATGGTGGATGAAGGGGCAGTCGATCTGAGGAACGCAAGAATTAAAGAACAATGTTAAACCTGGGGAGGTGAGGGACTGTCAAAGTTGAAGAGTGTACCAAAGGCAATTCCTTCAAACACCAAATTCCAGTACAATATACAAGCCAAATCCACCTTCAAGTTCAGGTAGATCTATCCTGTTGGAATGTCGGCGCCGAAATGTGGGTCCAGGCTGGCTCCGTGGTGAAATTATTACTCGGGTTCCCACCGACTTCGTCGCCGTCTACTCCGGACTCAACGTCGCCCGTTTTCTTCCTTCCCACCATGATGCGTCCCGTCCTCGCCAACGCTCTTCGTGCCTCTGCTCGTCCTGCGTCATCGTCCCTCACTCGACCCTCAGCCCTCATTTTTGCTCGTCACGCTCACGGCGCAGCCCAAGAAACCTTTGAACAATTTTCCCAACGCTACGTTTCGTTCTTCCAAAACGCGGAAGACCTGTTCGAACTCCAACGTGGGCTCAACAACTGTTTCGCTCATGACCTTGTTCCTTCTCCGGAAGTGGTTGAAGCTGCTGTCCGTGCTGCCAGGAGGGTCAATGATTATTCCACCGCTGTGAGGATCTTCGAGGGGATTAAAGAGAAGGTGGAGAACGTGAACCAGTATAAGGCTTACGTAGAGGAGTTGAAAGGGTTGAGGGAGGAGCTAGGTGAGCTTTTTCAGAGCTTCTCCAATGTGATGGATGACTAAAACTGCCTTTTAGGCATCTCATTGAAGGAAGAGCTGTATCCTGAATCGTCGTAGAAAAACAAAGCTGTCGTTTAGTGCGTCTCCTTTCTTCTAGCTTGTTACTCACCTGTCTGACTGTTTTTCTTTTTAGCATTTAAAAAAAGTATACCACTATAGAATAACGCTTATCTTTAAATTCAACGTCGTTTTCTTTTCCAACGCACGTCGCGTGACAACACTTCAATCCTCACGTCAGGATATCTTCCCTCTACTCATCGTGCCTCGAGCTCGCTCGTCCCTATATCGGGTACATGGCAGGCACAACGTCAAAACCACGCTCACAACCACTGCACTGCTCACGGCAGTCCTAGGATGGCACTTACAAAGCGCTGAAATGAAGGTCGCAAGCCTTCAGCACACTTTATACCCTAGGAGACAGACCTGCTCTTTCTTTTCCACGTTCCGATGTCCAACTCGCGTTTGGTGTCTTTACACGCCCGCATCTGGATCCCACATCCCTCTGCTCGAGGAACGGGAAAGGAATGCTTCATTTCAGTCTCCTCGTTTCTTTCGCTCAAATCAACCGTCGTCATGGATATCAGCGCAGGCCATAGGTGCTGAAAAATAATAATACAGGCCATGTCATGTTGTAAACAGATGTAAACCGGCTGACTTTGCACCTCACTAAAACGGCCCAGACTCTTCCTGTTCACACTTTTCGGCGAGACTTTACTCGAAAATCTGCAACTTTTTCATCAAACAAACAGCAAACTGACTTCGAACAGCTGACGGTGGTCGGACGACACACTCTTTATGGCGTGAGTTGGGTGAGTCAACTGTTTCGATACCCTGGCAAATGCGTATGTTGATTACAATTTGGATACACGAACACTCAATAAACGTTTGACCTGGGAACCCATACTTTCTGCAGCTAAAGCCTTCTTCCCCGACCCTTCTCTTCTCTATCGTTCTTTGGAACACGCTTCAATCACGCGAGTGACTCCTTGGTTCTCACCACCGTCCTTCAGAAGTCTTTCCAGCTCCTCTTCTATATACTTCATGTATTGATCGGACACCTCGGTTCCGATCTTCAGGCCTCAGGTCATGACCATGAGCCCCGACCGCGGGTGTGGTGTTACCGTGCGAAAGTGTCATGCGACTCTGTCACCGTTGGTTGAAAAACTGGGCACCTTCACCTGTTACAGTGTTAGGTCAATTTGCCGCAGGACTTCATTCACTTATGGCCTCTACCGAGACCTCTCAAACAGCAACGGAAATGAGGTATGCTATCAGAATACAGCATAGTCTCAAGATGACAATTACTGATTTTCCCAACCTCCGGCTAGCTCATCCTGATACTGCCGAGGGCGGATTCCAGTTTCAATGGCGGTACCCTTATCGCGAACGACCGCCAAACTTTAAAACCAGAACGTCCAATCGTGTTCTTCCGCCGTATTTTTTAGGCTGGAAGCTCACTACTCGCCACATTCTGAAACTTGACGAGCAAAGGGAGTACAAAGGGAACGTGGACCGCATCATACGGGCCGGAATACCTGGGCTTGGGAAAAGAACGGCTACATGGACAAAGTTTTTGTAACGAATGCTAGTCTAGCTAGAGCCCTGCGTTGAAGTTGAAAAAACAGTATGAAGCACATTCCGAAACATATGCCTCTATTTGATGGAGAGCACAGAGCCTTCTTGTTCTTCGAGCTGAATGTTCCAACTTACAAACATCCGACTGAAGAGGAGCTCGACGCAATCAAGAACGTCTTGAATGTCGATGGAGAGCCAGAGTGGTGGCGTTTAGTGCGAGATCCTAGTAAAGCAAACTCTTCATGTTCAGGGTATACGCTAGGCACATCGGCTTTTGCCTATCTTCCTGTGTCACTTGACACGGGGGCATTTCTATGTACCTATACACCTGCATCGACGTTCGCTTGTTAACTTTTCATGGAAGTAACTTGAAAGCTTACCTTGATCTAATTCTTATTCCAGGGCTTCCAATTCTTCTTCCAGGACTTTGAGAATAAGAAGATATTATGGATAGTTCATCCCCATTTCGGGTGCTCTTCTGTTACTTCTGTTGTTCTTTCAGGACAGACCGACAGTCGCAAGAATGACATGACATGTTCAGACACGGCGACCGCCATCGAAATCGAAACCCAGACTGGATTCCAAAACGAGTTTCTTCCTCGGCGGCCATTTGGACTTGGTGTTGGGAGGTTACGTGTCACTTCGGGGTGTGTTCTTTAAACATAGGCTTCCGTCGACCTCGAGAAAGACGCTGATAAATAATCCCTGGGGTTGCTGCTGTCCCCCCTCTCCCTAATTCACTAAATTTGCTACTATCAATAGCTTGGTGACCAGTAGACCTTTTGTCGCACGCCTACCTCCACTCGAAGGGGTTCGACCGACTCATCGGTCATTGAGGAAGTGGGGCATTGGAGATTCTACCCCGTACCCCTACCTAACGCTCTTCACTGTTCAGGCTCCGTGCATCTCTCTGCTTCTCGCGTTTATAAGTCCTGGGCGCTTCGACTCGTTTCCCTCGACGAGGTTGGTCGACAGCAGGACTTTCATGACTGTACGGACACTCTATTAGAAATTAGGTCTCATGCTAATTGCGCTAGTGACCCCGTGGCTGATGGAGTCCCTTTGCTAAGACTTGGGGCCTGGGCGTCCCTCCCCCCGGTTTACCGAGCCCTCATCCTGGTCAAATCCCGACACGAACAAATCGTAAATTTTGAAGTGTTACTATGAGTCGGTCACTTCGTTCTAACAACACTTTTGGTCTGCTGACCGTCATGTGCTCACCACTGCGTCGGGGTTGCGCGATCTCGGAGGTAGTGAGCGTGAATTTAGGGTCATCGTTCTCTCAGCTCAGGGAAGATGGAGCCTAAGGCTACCTAGGCTTCGTTCTGGAATGCCATGTTTAACTCCCGAATCCACGTTCTACAAGTTCATGAAGCGGACGTCAAGAGGCTACCGATGGCTTGGTTTCTGAAAATTCCGAAATGCCATATTTGGCCCCGGCCCACGACTAATTATAAGCGCATCAAAAAAAAAAAACTTGGACTTCGATTACGTGCTTCTGAGGGTTTCTGATGCGCAACAAAACAAAGCCGTTCAAGTTTTTTTTTCTTCGTTCCTCTACAATTAGCTATAGGGAGGGCAAATTTAACTACCGCAATTTTTGGAACGGAATAACGTTCACTTCAAGTAGTATTTGGTAGGTGCACTCCGACCATTGTCAAATCACTCAATCATATGTCGAAGCCTCACAATCAGAATTACCCACACCCCGACACGGTCTTTAAACAAAACAGTTGAAAGTTCGGAGATGTCCGAACGGTCGTATTATCTTTCGGTCACGAATTCCCCTCAAAGCTGTCGGTTCTCGGGGTCCGACCCCAGAAATCAACTGATGTCGATGAAGGTAGATCTAGGGTGTTTTCCTGAGCTTTAGCTTTTTGTGTTAGTTTTTTGACTCATTCATAGTCCCTATGGAAGCATGTTGATTCATGATCCTCGGCGTGGGGCAGTTTGAAACTCCACAAAGGTGTTTTAGCAAGTCCCTCGGACTCAGCGAGTGTGAGTCTGCCAGATGGACTCCATACCGCTGCCAGTAGTCTGTCGTCTCCCTCAAGAAATCGGGCGTTCCGTAACTTCATTCCCCACCCCGCCCCTTCCCCTCATCAACACATTACCGAAAGTGCAACAGAGAGTCAGGCCTCACCTTTCCCAATACATTCACCCGTTCCTGAACTGATAAATTGGCTCAAGGCAAACTCCGAGAAGTCACGGACAAGTCGCGAAGCCTCGAATGGGTTAGTGCCAGGCTTGGTCGTATTGTATCGACCTTTGTTTACCGCGGGCTTCGGCTTCACCTGATCAACACCTGAGAAGGACTGATGAGAGCAATGTGTTTGGACGGAGTTGGCCGCACAACTTGGAAGGTCTGGAAAATGTCGAATGTTTCTATGTTTTTCTCCAGAGTGGGAAGGCTGACCTTTGACTGCCTTCAATAAAGTCGATAAGAACGCTTTGATGCACTCTGAATCCGCTTTCATTGTCGTGGCCAGGTGTAATTAACGGCTGGGACTGCGTAGCAAAATTGACAATTGTGCCCGACAAGCTGGAAAGATGAGAAAGAATCGCTCTTAATTTTGGGACAGCTTCGGGCCACCCAAAAATTTCATTCGAAGAGGAAAAAAGTTCCCGTACGATGTACGAAAGGCTGAAAGACGGGGTTTGTTCCCATGGCTTCTAGTTCTCACGCACATATGGCGAATTCTGAATTCCATTTGATCAAGATCTTTGCCGACACCTCTTCTGGAAGGAGAGAACCTAGTGGGATTCATTGTTGGGTAGATAAGGAGTAATTGCTCTTTCTCGACCGCACGTTGTAACGTACAGATTTAGGTCTTGAAATTAAATATATCTCGAGATATTTTACTCACGCGAAGATATGTTGTGTTCTGGGCTATGTTGCTGAAATCTGCATAGGCCAAACCCCACCTCTTATTCTGGGGTTGAAGGGTTCTCAGCTTGACGGACTGATGAAAATTGAACCGAGAGTACCATAACGGTTTGAGTTTTTAGGTCTGGATCTTTTCAATTTTCTATCCGGGGTTGAGCAAGCGTCTCATTTCGTTTGGACGACTTTCGGAGTCTGACTAGGTCTGACTCTTCTTCGGAGTCTATGCTGACTCTCGCCTCAGTCGGCACGAAAGAGCGGAATCAGAACGTCGCCACCCCTTACCATAAAAATAGACGCCTAAATTTTCGCAGACGATCATGATTGTTCCGCCAAATAATCAGGTAACGAGATACTAATAGTGGGGTGTACAGGGTCCTACTATTGTGGCGGTTCTCCTACCCATGGGTTACTGAAGGCTGTACTTGGAAGGTGACCAGGGTGGGAAATTCACGGTTGCGGAAATGCAGGTGCGGGTGCGAAAGTGGATTTTCCTTCTATTTTGTTGAGAACTGGGTATGCTCGGGTATGGAGCGGAAAACATGATAAGATGAGAACGGACATTGGATGTAAAATAGTTATACTTCTGAATAAGATGATAGGTCCCCGCATAGCAGAAGCACGTTATAAAGTGTCAAATAGAACGAATTTTGACGATAAGGAGGGAAAAGAGGTGGAGGTGTGGAGATAGCGGGCACTTTCCATGGTAAGTAGTGCCCTGTAGTAGACCATGTTTGCAACGTGTTTTTTTTTCAGTTCTGAGCAAGATATCACGTTTTCTCCGAATTTACGGAGAAGTCCGAAAATCGTTGGCGTGATACTACGGCCACTCCCACCGGACTGCCGCCGCTTTCGTTTCTTCATCGTCATAAACGACTCCTACTAAGAATGAGGGCGGTGACTATGAAATGACGTAGCTAAATTCGAGAGATCGAGGGTGCTCTCTCCAACGTATATATGGCGTTCCTTCTGCATCATGGTGGATCCTTTTCTTTCTTTCCTCTTCTACATCAGCAGAACTTGGAATCCAGGGCTTCAAGTCGGGGAGAGACGAGGAGTGAAGATTCGGTTGAAGGTGGTTGTTTTGGTCTGTTTTGGCAGGTGCGTCATGTTACGTCCGTTCGCTTGCCGAATCCCGTTCGTTTCTGGGCTATCCCTCGGGTCGGAAGGTCATGCTCACCGCCAGCATGCAAGGCTTTTGTCACCGATACTGCCGTCAACGTCACCTTCCACATGAACAATTCGCCTGAACCGTTTAACCCCCTCATTGGCCCCGGGCGACTTACTCTGATCACTAAACTTTGGCTCCGTGGTCCTCAGGAGGTACTGGGTGAAGTTCAGAATACATGATGCGTCATGATCATCCTGGATTCTCTTGCCATCCTCCGACTCTATTGCAGCCACCCACGCTGCCGTGGCTTCCCAGCAACGCCTCTTGGATCACTATCGATATCAATCACAACTCCTTCGAGGATTTCAGATCCCAATCGGCGTTCTTTTTACTTTTCCATGCCATGGTATCCCTGGAATCCCGCGCACCTTCTCACGGACTTAGCAGGACTTCTCGAATCATTACTGTGTTTGATAGTCGAGTCTTTTTGATTCAAACGTTTTCGGAAGATCCCGAATGTACGAGACATCCATCACCTATCAAATATCGTCCACTGAGCTCCAAGAGGTAGCAATTGCTCTCTGGGTACGTCTTCAATTCCGATACGTGCTCATGTAGATTATGAACAGCTAACAGACTCCGAAATCCACGTCCATCTATCCGGATGGCTGGGTTTAATCGCCTTGGGGAGGATGCTTACTTAACAGCATCCCGAAGTGAACTTGTCAATAGATCAGGTACCTGCATAGCAACATCAACGTCGTGTCAGGAATGTTCTCATGGGTTACTTCATGATCACCTATATACCTCGAGGAACGTAACCATCTCGATTGCTACACCCCGTCTATCTGGTCTCTGGAGTTCATCCCTGACGCCGTCATGACAGATGGCTAGCCGCTAAGGACTTCGATATCTGTGACATTACAGCTCAGTATCAGTAACTTCAACATGTGGTTATCATAAACAGGCTTATCTGTCCGAAAAATTGACTTGGAGGTGATATCAAGTTCAACCTTCTCCCAACAACTGCTGGTGCTAGAACTGTATAGCTTTGAACTCCGAAGCATACTCAGAGGAACAACGTTGTACGATGTATCACGGTGAATTGTCGACTCGACGCGCCGCGCGCTCTTACTTCTTCCGGACTCCGAAAATTCATGATGTTCCTTTTCTCTGGGTAGACTTCCAGCGACTCTTACCTTTTCTCCGTATTACCCTGGGGTCGCAAGATTAGATCCATGTGGACTAATGCGCCAGTCCCTTCAAACAATCGAAATGATACAGATAGAGCTCTACACTGAGGATTGTAGAAGATAAATGTTGATTCCCAGTTTGGAACTTAAATTCTGAGGGACATATGGGTGCATTGTATCCGTCGTCTAGTGGGATCCACGATGGTTGGGTGTGAAATTCTCACACGCAGCCGGGATTTCCTCACCTCCATTGGCAGAGGAAGTTCACAGATAATCACTTACGACCGGCCTCGGGATTGGGTGCTGGCTGACCTGGAAGGATTAGCTGTCTACATGTTTGTAACGGCTTTTACAGCTATCTGTTCTGTAATAGGCAGAAGTATGACCCCCCCACTCCGAGTTGCTACTATCAATATTAATAATGCATACTACGTGACATTCAAACTCCAATTCAACTTCTGGCATTCGTGGTTTTCTGATTGGTATACGGGATTTCATACGTGAGGCAGAGCTAGAGCCTCGACTGTTCCAATTCGACTATCATCGCTGACGTCCTTAGACTTTTTTTTATATGAAAGGGTTTCTAGGGTCCTTGTCCCCCTCAGAGTCTCGTCCTTGGTGTCCGGGAAGCGCGAAGGGAGAGGGAATGAATTGAGTATACGTATTTTTCAAAGTGCTGGGTATACCGTACCGTATCATGATGTATAGCTTATCTCTAACAGAGCGGTTAACAAACGGAATGAAATGAACTCCGAATTACTTTACTTATCTGATAATATTAAATGATTCAACAACTCCCCGCTGTGCGTCCGCCCATTCCAGAGTCCGTTAACGACACCTCCGACTCCACGAACGTTTGCATCATCGGTTTCTTTCGAACGTTCAAGAATTGCGGACTAGAGCGGCTCTCGAGAGTGGGTGATCACCGCACCGCTCCAAATTAAAAATGCAGAAACGTTGACTCCATTTCCGAGTCGTTTCATTCAATGTTGGTGTTGATTATCGCGGTCCATGGTTCTGTGACATTCGGGGTAGTTCGTTAAGCTTCTCATTAAGCGTTATCTCTTTGACAGCGCTTCCCCCTCCCCGCCGTGCGGGTAATGATAAGTTTGTGTTGTAGAATCTTCCTAATGCGGCGGAAACCTGTGGCTCGTTTCTCACTGCTGGGACTATCACTGTCAATGTGTCAATGATTTTATACGACGACAATAATTGAGTATATAGGTTTGACAGGCCCCTCATGATCAGGGTCTTCAGGCTTTGACAATGAATGGATTTTTCTCCCTTCTAGACTTTTCTTGCGGGGGCGAATGGACTTGAACAATGATCGTCATAAAGCGTTGAACGGGAAGGGGCCCGGGGGACGTGAGATCAACACAAATTGTGAGATTTTCGTTGAGGCTCGTCCTGCTACTCCGTGCGGCGACGGTGTACTGTATGGTGTACGATAAAAAAAGCCAACTTTATCAGTCCGTAACCTGTTATGCCCGTCAGCTTCAGTAACGGTTTAGGCGACCCGGAACGAGGCGACCGTAACCAAGAACACGTAAAAACTCGAAAAATTAAGGAACCGACAAATTTTGATTGTTTTTTTTTTTTTTGATGGTTCCTACGTCATTTAAGCGTCACCTTGGCTTTTAGTGGTTGAAAGAAGCGTCATCTGTGACGTCGATCTGATGGTATGGTACCGAGATTTGATGGTTCGAGGACTTGGACGACGCAACCATGCGTCGTCGACCACGATGTGGTGACTCTGAGCGACGTCGATTGCTCGTTTGCCGACGGAGATGAAATTTTATCTGTTGTGTATTTCAAATTCTTTGAACACCCGAACGACGAGTAGATAAGTTGGTTATAAGTGTTGGTCACTGGCTCGGAGATATTGCATCCGTCGTCGACAAGTCGAAGAAAGTAAGACCAAGGCCAAGGTCTACAAGAGCTTGGAAGATATGTATCATGGGCTGAAACAATTGAGACGACGGACGATGATGAGACCAGACGCGAAGAAGGGTCTAGATCCTTGAACTTTTAGAACTCGTGAGTCGTCATAAAAGAAAACAGAGAACAAACACCCTTCAAATGACCAGAAAAAGGTATAGGTGATCCTCCGTCGTCCCTTATGGAGGTTGGAATACTGCGGTTTGAGGGAGAACCAATTGAATGACCAGAACAACCTGGTGGGTTCCAACTTCCAAAGGACCAAAACCCCCGTTCTAGTATACATACGTAAAGCAGTATATTTACCGTGAAGCGGTCCAAGAATTTTTATTCTTTTTTCGAAAAACGCGGACAAGGAAGCAATTAAAAAGGTATTTCGGAATTACCAAACTCGGAAGGTTGGGTCCTCGTCTTCACCTACCCTTTTTTTTAATTTGTCCTCCGAAGGCTGATTTCTTGAGTCTTGAAACTTCCGAGCCACATTGGACTGCAATTCGTTGATCCAAAAGATGTTTTTCAAGTGTGTCCTTCTCGGCTGATATGTTTTTCTTTAGAAGATTCAGTTCCTACGTGACTTACGGGAAACCCTCGACTCGGACTTTGAAGAAACCAGGGTGGGCCCGTTTCTCTGCTATTCCCTGGACGACAGTGAAGAATTTCCGATTTCTTGAAGACACGGTTTCCTTGTCCCACACAGGT
Source organism: Marasmius fiardii PR-910 (assembly GCA_014904975.1). Taxonomy (NCBI): domain Eukaryota; kingdom Fungi; phylum Basidiomycota; class Agaricomycetes; order Agaricales; family Marasmiaceae; genus Marasmius; species Marasmius fiardii. The sequence continues at coordinate 138,201 of MU127872.1, forward strand.
CCTGGTAAAAAAAAACCCTGCCCGTATAAGAAGCAAGTTGCAAAAGGAGAGAAACTCCTCGGAAGAACTGAAATTTTAAAAAAACAAACAGCAAATGAACAGGAACAGATTAGTCTTAGAGGACACGTTTGGGAAACAACTTTTGGGCCAAGGAATTACAATCCCAGCGTCCCCCCCTCAGTGGTTTAGAGATTTTAGACTCAGGAAATCAGACCTCGGAGGAGGAATTTTGAAAGAGAGTCATGAAGACGAGGGACTAAACCCTAGAAAAGAAAACCAAATTCTCAATTCCCCGGTCCTTCAACGTTTCCCGGTTGATACCGTTTTCTGTTTTCCTGCTAGCACATGCCCAGATGACGGTAAAAAAATTCCGATTTGGAGACACCATTTCCAAGTTCCTAGGTCCAAAAAAAAAAACAACTCCCCAGTGACCACATTAACTACATGTGTAGTTTATGAGCTTTGACCTTAACAAAGCGAATGCGGAAGAGCGGTATAGTATCAGTACTAATACCTACGTTTCCGACCTCGCGGTTGATGGTGGCTACCGTCCTCATGGGACAGTTACCCATACGGTTGTGAGAAGGGGGGGGGGGGTCGTTTAGAGTTTGATTTTTGAATCGTCCGTTTGGCCCTTGAGCCGCGGTATTGGTTGACCATTCAAGAGAACGCGCGGGATGACGCAGGAGGTGACGACGAGACAACAGCATTATGTGTAAAAATTGGACGGAAGAGGGTACTACTGGTACCGGTACTGCAACTAGGGAACGCGCCGAGGGGAGGGAAAGGAAGATTTTTGAACGACAGAGTGGACACTGGACAGTACTAGTTAGACACTCGGTAGATAATCCAAAAGTGGAGGAGATGAATTTCGATTGCTTAGTGCCACAGCTCCGGATTGAGAGTGGATCAACCGTTGTGCTTGTGTCAACTTGGAAAAAGATTATCATTCACAAGCTACAACATACATTTCACCGACATCGACACAACGTGACCGTTATCTGTACGACAATCAATGGGTCCATGGGAATCGGGACAAGAGGCTCAGAGAAGATGGAGGTGATAGGTAGCCTATAACCATAAGTTAGGAATTTTTCTGAACATGAGACGTCTAGGAAGGAGGTCTGACTCTGCCGAAACCTCCGAGTCCGGGAGGCCTCCAATACTGGTACCCAGACCCTTTTTTATGAATGATTCAGGTCGGAAAGGTCCGGAATCATTATAGGGGACGTGAAACTGGTTGTACGCCTAAGGTTTGAGTACTTGAGTGGGTGGTTGGTCAAAGACATTGACGTAGAATAACCGTAAGCCGTAAATGGAACAGAAACCGTTGTTGCTCATAGAGACTCGGAAGATTCGGGGTGCAACGCTAGTCGAAGAGGGTCGAGACAAAAGGTTGCTTGGTTACAAAGTTTTCGCGGGTGCCGTCAGCAGAAACAACAAAGATGTTCCAAAGGGGATCCGGGAATTTCGGCAAACGCGAGACGCGTCGGAACGCGCTGTTTATCTGAGAGATACGAGGGCTTGGCCATGTGGTTCGCGGAGGGGGGGGGGGGGGGGGGAGGAGAGTTTAGGAGGGAAGAGTGATCTGGATGGGTGTAGACTAAGAAACGGGGAAGGATCGAGGTTGAGTTGATTGGAAGGATTCTGTATACTCCAAGAGGAAAAGTGAGCCTTGAGGCAAGAATTCGAGCATGAAGGCTAAGTAGTGGAGTTTTTTGAACGCATGGAGGGAGATACGAGATTATTCGGAAGGAGTTGCACAAGAAAGATAAGGCTAAGATAAGGCTTGATCATGAGAATTAGCTAATTGCTAGAACAGTGGAGTGAGGAGGAAGGCGTGGTGTAAGAGAGCCGACAAGAGTCAGTTACCGGTCACCGGAAACGCGAGTCGGTAATCGGACGAAGCTGGAACTAGACGAGAAAAGGACTTTAAGAGAGCGACCGAAGAGCTTGAAAGTATACGCAACCTGAATTCGTTTCATCCCTACTCCACTCTTTCTTTTCTCGTTCAACCACTGGCTCCACCGATAAGCCTTCTGTCTTTCCAGAAAACGTTCCTCCTCTTCTTTCAAGACCTCCCTGGTATCCACCGTTTCCTACTTTGTTTACGGTAAAGATGTTTATCAGAATGTGCGTGGGTATGGTAGGAGTTGGGGTGATGGATGGCTGTACGCGCTGTTCCTGAGGTACTGGGAGTCGAAGTCGAAGTGGAAATGGGGTGTGCGGTGGATATCAAAGATTGCCTGGGTGGGTGTTTCTCAAACTTGGGGTGGTTTCTTATAGCAAGTGGTTCTGATACGTCATTCCCTGTGTCCACTCCACCTGTGGTTATCGTGGAGTTCTCGCAGATGGAAATGTTTATGTTATTCATTCGATCCCTGAAAATCATTGCGGCGCTCAGCGTTGAAGGATCGTTATCGACACTGGCAGTGGCGATGTTCGGTAGCCAAAGCGACCACATTTTTTGAATAGATTCTGTTTAAAATTCGATGGCAGGATGAATGGTCCAAAACGTTCAAGGGGATTGCATCTAGAGTGTGTCCAGAGTCAGACCGGGTCGAATCGGAAGTTTCAAGAGTGGGAAAAAGAGGAAATCTTCGATCTTGGGAGTGTCAGAAGTCCAAAGTGGAGCAGTTTTCGATCGAGATCTACCTTCTCCGATTCACACGCTTATGTTTTTTTTGAAAATATTAATAATAATATTTTTTAAGGAGATATGAGACAACTGACCTTTACCCTTATCCTTTTATCCATAATCCTTTTTACACCCTTCCTCACTTCCAACCCCGTACCGACCCGCTTTTCCATCCCCTACCAAGGGAGGTTCCACGAAAGGGAAGGCATTGGTGAGTACACCTTACTCGTCGTCCATCATCCCATTCTTAATCGTCCCCCACAGCGACTAGAATGCCATACGCAACGCCAGCAACATCAACTTCATCCCCAGTCCTAACGCACCACTCTCAAGGTCGACCAGGTCATCGCCGTTCCTATTCTTCATCACACTTGGCCTCTTCCATCTCCTCACCTATCAACTTCTCCAATGAACGGGGTCCAGGAGCGTTTACTAGTCTAGGTTCATTACCCCGAAGACCCTCCCATTCCAACAACAACCCTTCGGGCATCACAATAAACACGACCCCCAAATTTCACCTAAACACATCATCAGGCTCTTCCTCTTCAGACTCTGAAAATGACGACGATAATGGCCACCCTCCACCGCTAAAACTCAAAAAATCTGCCAGCCCCTCGTTTGGTGTGCCCTTTCCCATGAGTTCTCCTCTCAACTCTCCTATACCCGGGGACGCTGGGGACAGAGAACGAGGAGCGTTGCTAAGCCCTTTGTCGGGAATACCAAGTCACATCACCTCTTCGTTCGGCTCCAGTCCAAGAGGGGGCTCCCCACGAACATCTCCCCGTACATCTCCAAATCCGAGTTCCACTCATCTAGCATCTCCCCTAGTTCGCAATTCACCCAGTAGAACTTCCAGCTCTCCAATTCTACTGTCAAATGGGAAACCGTTGAAGAGTAGCTTGAAGAGTTCGAGTAGTACGAGTAACATCCCCGCACATCACCACCACCATCACCACCACACTGCCACGACGTCCACTTCAACTCAGAACGCAACCCATCTCCATCCGACCAATTATCATTTACGTGCACAGTCTGCCCCTTCGACTCCTTGGATTGAGGATTCGTCCCCACTTTCTAGTTCTACAGCAAACTCTGCTTGTTCTTCAGCAACCAATTCACCCACCGCGACGCCTAAAAATGTTCATTTCCCTTCGTTACCCACCGATCTTGAACATATTAGAGTGTTCAACAAATCTGCCAAACCCATTTCCTTCCTTAGAAGGTCTTCAGATGCCTCTAGGGGGCCGAACGGGGATATACCTGGCATTGTCAGTTCCGAGGTTGAAGGGCAGGAGACGGAGACAGAGACAGAGACTGATAGGGAAGGACTTTCTAGTTCTTGGGGCTGGGCAGGGTACGGTGGGAGTAGTGCTTGGGGTGCCTATGGTGGTTCGACTTGGGGGAGTTCTAATTCTAGAGGTGGTGGTACGGTGAGAGGTTGGGGAAATCAGCCGAGTGGTTCGGGAGCTGGTGATCGTATGGGTGTTAATGGCTCTCAGGGACAAGGAGCGTATCCGTTTCCACGGGTACCTTCCCCGCCTCAGAAACAGGAAGAAGGCAAGGACACGACGACCAAGTTGGAGTTGGACATTCATGAGGGGTATTCGGTGCCTTCTGGTGCGAGTGCCAAGAAAGATGCGTTTGTTGTGTTGGAGAGTTTGGAGATGAAGGTCGATTCCGATGAAGGAGGGAAAGAAAGGTTGGAATTGACGGTCCTCGTGAGAAACGTCGCGTTTGAGAAACAAGTCGTTTTTCGGTTTACAATGGATGACTGGGGGACTGTTTCCGAAGTCGGTGGGAAGTATTTGGATTCTGTTTATTCATTGTCTTCGCCAGTCGGTGGGAGGAAAGAGGGTCAGCCGGGAAGGACGTTGGGCGACGTTTTGGGGGTTATCGGACACGGGGAAGGAGGAGGAGCATTGGCCATGCATTCGAGGAGTGTTAGTGAGAGTGCTCTAGGTGCGTTTTTTTCGTTTTCAAGTGGAATAGATGGTTGATAGTTCTTTTATATGTGCTCTATTCGCTTCCCCTCTTCCCGCCGTCTTGTGTCTTTGTCCGTTACTCTCGCGATTCTTGTTTCTCCCGCTTTTTCCTCGGAAATTGCCTCCCCTCGCTTTGGCTTTCAATTCAATCTCGACATGACCATTCGACCCTTCACCTCACCTTTGATGGCCAACAGACACTCCGCCACCTTACGACCGCTTCCTAGTCTCCATCTCACTAAATGACTACCTCAACCTCGAAAATCGAGTCATGTGGGGTGTCATTAGGTATACTTGTCCTGGTAAAGGCGAGTGGTGGGATAACAACGGCGGCAAGAACTTTAAGGTTGGGTGGAGGAGAGTGCCTTTGCCTGTGCAGCTCAAAGTTAACGCACCTACCACCACGTCGGTGTCGAATGGTAATTCGAAAGGTGCAGGGAGAGAGAGGAAAGCCGGAGTCGTAGGAAGGAGTCTAAGCGCGCCAAGTGCCCCTGGTCCAAGCGTAATTCTTACCACCGCCCCACCTCAACCGACAAAGCCGGACGTGGTGAAAGTTCAAGCTCAAGGAGAAGCGTTGCAACATCGGTTGAGTGGGTTCAGTTTGAGAAATTATGTTTCTCCTGGGGCCGTTAAAAAGTCTTCGCCTACTACTACGACCACTTTCGATCTTGGGACGAAGGATAGGGATAAGGCAAAGGAGGGAGATAGCAATGGGATTGGCCTGTATTGGCCTTGGGGGTCCAAGGTCGTTGCTAAAGACTATGCGGCTGAAGAGACGAAGCAGGGAGAGAAACCGCTCGCAAGTCATGATGTTGATTCTTCTTCTCAGCCTCAAAGCGGGACTGGGGAGAAGAGTGGGGGAGATGATTATTTTAGTCCTTCTGCGCCTTCTGTTACGGGCCCTACGACACCTTCTGCTACTTCTACTGTCTCGACAACTCCCGCCTTGTTAACCGTTCCTACCTCCACCTCCGCTTCATCGTCACCTTCATCCTCGAGAACGTCGTCGATGTCATCGAGTGACGCTCCAAGTCTAGGTCTTCCTGCGTTGGTAGCGGATGATCTTGATAGAGATGGAGGGATGGAGAGTAGTACGAGTAGTGAGAGTTTGGATAGTTTGATGTTTGGTACGTTCTATTTTCTATCATGCGAGCGTTAAACTGACTTTTTTTTTTCGTACGCAGGCTCACCCCCATCCTCGACATACCACCGCCCACACACTCGATTCGTCTATGGATCTCTAGGTGACGATGATCGTGTCGGGATTCATGATATGGGTATTGGATATCGGCCTGGTTCGTTTGGTGGAGACCATACCTTGAACCTCGACAAGTTGTCATCGGCTTTGGAGGGGGAAAAGAATGCTGGGGAAAAGGAGAGAAAGGATATTGAGTCGCCTCTTTCGTCTCCTTCGCCTTCTTCGCCTCCTTCACCATCATCTCCTGGATCTGTCGGGAGTGGGAGTGAGACTGAGAAGCCGGCGGCGTCTCCGGAGCCTGTAACATCTACACTTTCGCCTTTGCCTACTACCACCACCACCACTACGAGTCCAAAGCTACTCAAGGTGACGAGTACGGGGATTCCTTTAGGTGGAGGAGCTAACGGAGGAGATTCAGAGTCGTTGTATAAGGCGTTTGTTAAACAGTGGTGTTTCGTTGAGAGTCCTAGGGGCGGAACGCCTGTTACTAGTCCTGGTGGGACTACGGCAGGAGCTCTAGGGTCGATGTCGTCTGAGGAACAGTTGAAGGCATGATAATGATAATGACGTGGACAATGCTTATACGATGCTATACCAACCCATTCGTTCGTCTTTTTTTTGCTTTTTTTTTTCTTGGGTTTTATCATTATGCGATATTCCTGATATGTTTCTTCCTTTCGTTCTTTCTTTCTTGACTGCTGCACTTACCCCCTTTTCCCCTCCACTTACTGCACTAACCCCCTTTCCCCTCCACTTACTGCACTTACCCCCTTTCCCCCCACTTACTCAAGCACCCCTCCCATCCCTCTCATTGCAATTCAACCCACTGTCTCACTTGCATTTGCACTGCTCAAAAGTCAACTTTTTTTTTTTTTTTTCAACCCCCGTACACATAAACGACAACGACTCGTAGACACGATTTAAAAAAGAGTCGTCTCTACCCCTCTGTTCTTCGTTTTCTTGTATCACTATGGTGTATCACTATCAACTAGTATCAATTATCTCAGTTTATCTATCGTCATCTCTTCACGAAAAGGTTCTTGTGTTGGTTTTTAATTTACCCGCATGGACAACGGACATTGGGCAATGTCAATGTTATTTATTTAATGAATCGACTTGGTTTTTTACTCTCTCTTAGAACATTTGTTGTAGTGTTGCGGTGAATGTACTTTGTGAGAATCTTTGGGAAGGCTCGGCGCCAGTGAGAAAAACCATAAACGTGGTCTTCTTGTCTTATTCGATAACGATTGTTCCATCGTCCGTCCATTCGAGGGTGACAGTTGTTACAAAACTAGGGTAGAAAAAAGTCTGATTCGTGAACGACAAGGGTGTACTTGGTAGTGCGCAGTGGTCCAACGGAAGGCGCGCAAGTGATATTGGGGACAGGCTAGTACATTAGCGCTTTAGCATTGACAGGTATGCTATGCTTTTTTCGTTCCCTCTTCCCTTCCATTTCATTTTCATGACCATCTGCGGGTGGCGTTATTCCTAGGACCCCAAGGGATCCGAAATGGAATGCCAAAAGAACAAAAAAGAGGATTTTTTTTGGAGATGGCTCGGACTCGTCCGACCCTTCTGAATCCGTTCATCATTTCGTGCGAACCTAAGCTTCCCTTCTTCCTTTGCTCCATTTCTCTCGGGTTTGTGAGTGGCGTACTGCGTGCTAAACCGCGCTACTTACTGATTTATTGGGGGTGACGGATGGGATTGTGAGTACTAATATACCACGCTACTTGGCGCTGTTGCTACGATAAGGCTTACTAGAAACCATAGTTTTCTGATGCCATGAACCGGCGAGTGTGAGCGTTTTGAAAGACCTAGAGTCAGATAGCCCGCACAAGGCCTAAGACAACTGATGTTGAACTTGGCACTGGGATCCACTTGAAAAGTTGTCTGTTTTTTTTTTTTTTTTTTGGCTCGACTACGCTCGATTAGGCAATTTTTCAATCGATGTTTGGCAGGGACAATTCCCTGATTTATGTAAAGAAAAGATGATCATGTACACATTTATTCAGTAATATTGAGCCTATAGATGGTACGGCTAAATTCCCAACTGCATTCGCTAGCGCTGGTAACATCGATTAGGCCATCCCTGTTCATCCATCATCCATCAGATTCACCGGAGACAACGGATGAACTTGTTGGTGATTGGGAATTTATTTTTAGGGTGATGGCGGCCCAGATGAGAACGATTTCAAAGCACGAAAGAGAGCTTGAGAAAAAACGCAAAACGAAGAGGCCGGGACTCGGAGGTGAAAAGTCGTAATACAACTTCTCGAAAAAAAAAAAAAAAAAAAAAAAACAAAATTTGTCAAGCAATCGCAAGGGCGTTCTCGGGCCTTGATTTTTCAACGGTGACCGATACCGGTAAGGACCGACCGTCCCATTGTAAGCAAGTAGTAATCATTCGGGAATCGTGGACCACAAAATCCGAGAGAAATGATGAGCAATAACGCGCGCTCTTTCAATAACCGTTGATGGCGCCAACGATTGCCGTTACATCGGGCCACAAGGACCCTTGACACCCACTTTCCCGACTGACCGACTCTGAAATAGTTGCCCTCCCCTCCGCCAATCCATCACTGTACCTTGTTATGCGGTACCGCACAGCTTGCGATAATGGCCTCGAGGGTGTTTACGAAAGTGCTTTGGAAGCCTCTCCGAGATATACGGACCTACCCCTACCTCCCCCGACTTGGAGAGAAAGCGCTGGCCAAGGCTTGTTGTGAGTCGAGGTGTGCCTGAGAGAGCTGTTACGAGAAATGACACCGGTGACTGAGTCTAGATCGTGGGCGGCTCCCTCCACGAGAGTCGAGGGGTAGTAATCGGAGTCGAGAACTTGGAACTTGGAAATCAAAAGGGACTTGACAATGAGAAGTAGTCTTCGACTCGGAGTACGTGTGTTCACGACTGCAAGTGTGGATGTAGGTAAGGACTGACATACGGAAGACTACGGAATGTTTTTGTATCACCGTTATCGCTATCGTTATCTATATACCATCAGTGGATTTGTTGCTTTGACGCCAGGTTGGGCGCTCACAAGTCTTGAGATTCGGGATCATCGACAAGTGGTCGATATCTGTGTCGTCTTGCTGTAGTTTCCCGAGTCTTCATTCAATGAGTATTAAGATAAGGAGAGAAATCAGCACGACTGAAAATTCGGTAAAAGAACGGCGGGTTGAGGAAACCGGTGAGGCTTTAGAGAATGAGAAAGGGGTAGGGTAAGATAACGCGCAAGTACGCAACAATGACTGTCAAACTGACAGCAAAGCGGGAGAGCTGAATTAATTCCGGCAACTCGTTTTGTTGAAAAAAAAAAAGCTGTTTACATACATATGTATGTCGTTTGAAGCGTTATCTGTCAGAAAAAACGTCGACGTCTGCATAACATATACGCGTTGGTTAAGCGTTGAATAAGAGATTGACAAACTTGAAACGAATCGGTAATGTTTGTTAGTGGCTTCTCCAGTCCTAACGACGACAGCGACAAGTTTGTGTGAACTCAATGTGAACTTCAGTCCTTTGAAATCGATAAGATTGACCAGAGGTATTTATAGGCATAGGAGTTAAATGAAGCGTTGAATGGGAAATAAGAAATTAGAATCCGCACCGTTGCAATTGCCGCAGCGCTCTCTTGGCTCTGTCTGACAGTGGTAGAAATCAGATACGTCAAGATCGGAAAAAGCACAAAATCAGACAAGTCGACTCAAAAAAAAAAAAAGAGTCGAAAAGTCGGGAGATACCGCCGCAATAACATTTATGAATGACTGCTCGTTTGCCACTTTGGAGGCGTTATCTGTCAAAAGGCCTGTGTGTACTGAATCGGCGTTGGATAAGTGTTGTATAAGAGATTGACAAATCCGAACAGAGACGGCACGCGACTTCCCCAGAAGTCCTATCGATAGTGACGATTGGGTGACCTTTCGTCCATTGAAAGGGCGATAACCATTATACTGATCCATGATTGGCCAAGGGTATCTATAGGGATAGGAGCTGGTTGTGAGTGTTGAATAAGGACAATACAGATTAGAATCCGCACCGGTTACCGTAACTTGGTTCTGTCTGACAGTACTCAGATACGCCAAGATCGGGAAAAAAAACACAGAAATTAGACGGCAAGTCAACTCAAAAAAAAACACACATCGGGAAATCGGGAAGATGCCTCCGAAGTAACGTTTGTGATGGATCCTGAAGCTGTTGAAAGTTTCGGCCAGAGTTCCGCAGAATCATACGGGGCGGGTAGAGGTCAACCGTGAGTAATCAGTGATAACATCATGATGGCGCCTTTTACGAAGCTCAAATAACGGATTTTTATTTGCCGATTTTGAATGTCTTGTCCTATCTGCAAGGTCGTCTGTCGTCTTCCGTCGGGAGCGCGAAATTATGGTCTCAGGGGGAATGGGAACGATGTCCGTAACTTTGTCTCCGAGCGGTGAACACCCATGCTAGTACCTTGTTCTATACAGTGCGAGATTGAGATAAGGAAGAAGGATAGCGTAAAAGATTCTCGTATTGTCCGAGCCGTTTGAGAACCGTGCACAACCATACGCATGGTCAGGGGGATTCGTACAGTGTATACCGTACGCCATAGTCGGACAATATCAGAGACCAGAGACCAATGGAACGAGAGCCCAAGATGAACGTTTTAGCATTTGCGATTGGAATGAACGTTCGACGGCTGAGAACAGTCAACAGCGGCATCCCGGGAAATCGATATAGAGATTTGCGACAGGAATAGAAGCTTTCCGCGACCAGTGAGAGAAGTTTTCCAATGGCCTATGAAAAACAACAAAACTAAACTTGTGTGAGAGAAGCTTGTGGGTACGTGATTGCCGTCTATTCGAAAAAGAGCTCCAAGGGCTCATCAGAAAAACGAGATGTCCGAGTCTAGGAGTGAAATAACAATAATAAGCAACGACGATCCTGATACGAGAAGCACGGAGGGTGAGTTCGTGAGATTTCGCCTTGACAATAAGCAAATAATTGAAATTAGCGAATGCGGCATGAGTGACGGGCTTTTACGATTGAAGTCAAAGTAACAAGCATAGGCGGTGATTCCCTCGTGTTAAATTCCAAATCTTGAAATTGAACTTAGAAAAGGAAGAAAGACTGAGCTACAGAGACTAGGCGCGACTTAGGATCTGGTCATTCCCGTACGAGTTCCCCAGTGAAAAAAGAACTGGATACAAATCCGGAATGAGAAAGAGAAGTAAGATCGGAATCGGTGACTCCAGTAAAAAAGCGACAAAAACACATTGGATCTACCGGCTAGATCAGGTACCGGAATCGAGGTATTTAAGTCCTAAAATTGTAAACAAGTATAGCTTGAGACGAGTGTCGTGAGTAAAACATCAACTAAAGAGGAGGGATTGACGAACGTTTGTGCTGAGTGCTGACTAGGACTCTTTTTTTTTTTTCAAAATCCTTCAAGTTACGAGACGTTATCGATTTAATGACCGTGAACGACGGAAGAAGCACTGTACAGATCCACGCAAGGGGCCTGATTTTTGACGAGCTTGATAAGAAGGTGAGCGCCAGCAACGGGGCATTTGAAGGGGAGTGTTGAGAAAGTACGACCACGTGCAGAGAGTGAAAACTTGGAGAATCGACTCAACTGGGACGCGCCGTACCTGACTTAATTCGTAGTTCGTCTACCAGCTGAGCGGTTGAGCTACGAGAACAGTCCCCATAGAACTGGAACCAACCTCCCGGAAAAAGTTTTGTTGTGTTTATGGCCTAAGTTCGAGAGAGGGACCTGTTCAAGATGGTTTTTTATCGTGACCGATTTCAAGCTCTGAGCAGACTCATCTGAGTTGTTAGTAGTTATACTTCCCAGATATCCTTTCATCGATTTCTTAGATTCGGGGAACTCTGTGTTGATTGATGTCATTGAGAAGAAACGCGAAGATCCAGACGAGGACGGGCTTTGGAATTACTTGGAATTACTGCCATTGTTACGCACCAACGTCATCTTGATATCGCAATTTCCTAGAGCTTTGAATCAATTTCGGCTCGAGAAGGTGATCTTCAAACGCTGGGAGCTGAGGCCTGAGGCCTGAGGATGTGATGATATGGGTTTTGAGCTGAGCGTCAGCACACGCGACGCGCGTACCTCCATAAGACGTCACGCCCATTCCTATCCCACGCACGGACCGCCATTAATATTGCAGAGTCCAGACCCTGTCTTCCCCCTAGATCCTCTCGTCCTTCACTCCAGTTCTCTGCTCTGGCCTTGTCAACCGACACAACTTGCTCTTCACTGCACGGAACGGAAAGCACACTCGATGACGCCTCATATGTCTCTACTTACCCAGTCACCATAAGGAACAGCAAAACCGAGATTGATCGCAGATCTCACAAGGTCTCGACGCCAAAGTCGACTCCTCACTTCGCCTTCTCTATCCTTTTATCTTTAAGCCCTCCCAATCATCCAGGCTATCATTCATCACTTACTGCGTGAACATCACCGAAGCTCACTTCGACCCGCGCTGTTGCTTTATTTCTACGCACGGACTCAAGATTATCGTAGCTCCCTCTTCAGTCAATACCGGTCTCGATACGTATAGGGACACACGATGGATCGATGACGATGGCTGGTACAGCGGAAGACCGACTCCCCTGTACACGTCTCTCAACCCGTATCGACATGTTCAGGCGGTCTTTATGCTCCTCCTGATCAGAATCTCGATCCTTCCTTCTAGACCGTTAGAATGCCTCTTGCTACGTTGTGGAACCTACCCACTGCTACCAACCCTTCCGTGGTTCCGCATACGGGTAATTATGATGAGTCCAGTGTCGCACTTGTAGCATCATGGAGCTACACCACTCACACACCGATCCGTGTGTTCTTGTAAGGTGTGATTGAAAAATTTACCTGGTCCGCAAATTGAACGTTCAGCGGTGAGAGCGGGAGTTGTGTCGAATGTTCCTTCAGGGGCCTAGATTCAAGATATCGCTAGTGTTGGATCTGATTTCACCGTATTTTGAGATTTGGAATGCCTTCGGGTAGGATGGATCGTGAATCGAGTCGTCGGGCGGGGAAGAGCTAGAGGAACGTCCTCAGTCACCATATCACTATATTCGCAAAGTTAAAACTCACCTCTCGGGCGTTCCTGTATGTGTTTTGAGTGGTCTCGCCGATGTAAAGAGTCATAAGTGGAAAGAAGGCGAGCCTGCAACCTGAGATTTCGATTGCTTGCATCACTAACGCTCGAAGTTGTCGTCGAACTGTTAGGTGAGGCCTCTTACAGTACAGATTGAAGGACGCGACGGTTTTGAGCAGAGCCTGTCAGCTTCACGGCGCGCACGCGTAGGTCACGCCGATTCATTATCATTCCCACGCACGGACCACTACCATCATCACAGACCCGCTCTTTTCCCCCCTCTTTTTCTCTCCAGTTCTCTACCCGCTGTAACCATGTCGACCAACACAAATCGCTCTCGACAGAATGCACGAAAAAGAGCACACGATGACGCCTCATACATCTCTACGAATCCTAGCCACCACAAGAAGCAGCAAAACCAACCTGCCGACTTTGTGTCGATGAACAACGATTCAAGAGCAGCGAAAAGGAAGAGAATAGATCCATCTGAGCATGATCATGCTGGCCTACAAGAACGTGGAGGAATTTCTTTGGTACGCTCTTCACCTTTCACCACGCTCACTCCCAGGTTAAACGTTTTTCTTTATTCTTTGCGTTCCTCAGATCGACTTTCCGTCCCTCCCAAGTCCCTTCATCCACCGTTACCTGAATCATTTTGATCTCGTCCCTACAATTCGACCTATTCCAACCTCAGCAGAAGACCCACCACCACCTTACACGTTTTTGAACCCGCATCATTATATTCACCCACCCTCACGACCAGGCTCCCCAACTTCTGCAACGCCAGCGAACAGACCACGAAGAACAGTTGCTTCGCGGTCGGCTTCTACACCGACAGGTCAAATTCCAATTCCAGCGCGTACCCCTATTCTTGCAGATGTCGCAGAGCTTCATGCTGTTCTAGCCACGCTGGCAGAGAGACATTTCAAGTCGATGTATACCGGTGGAAGTGGTATGGGTGGCGGGATCGAGAGTATAGGAATGGGAATTAGTGGGAGAGAAGAGGTGGATACGCTGGCTGCCTTTATGTGTGCGGTAGAGAATGGGCAGAGGGGACCTGGTATCCCGAGGAGGAGATGAGGGGTGGGACGTTGTGGTGGTGTTTTTCGACTTTAACGAGGTAGGCCGACGCTATTGCTTTTGCGTTAATGCTTGGTGTACTCACAGAATCATCGATTCTACTCAGGTATTCCAGGCTGGTATACCTGTTTACTCTTTCTCGATGTCAGCAATCTGCATTGGTCCCCCATCAGCAGTAACGCCACACTCGTCCACGAGGAAAGTTTACGGAGTGTCGAATGTCTTACCACTGCGAGTGTTCTGGAGGTAGGATTGTACTTCCACTGGCAGACGACCCACATGAAGTTTGCAGCTGGAAGGTTCAGAAGAGCGAGAGCAGGTGGGGGCTATCTCCCCGACTCGTCCAACAGATTTCAAACGAGTCTGATTGTGATTACGCATTGAAGGTGGTGTTTTAGATGTGTAGAGGACCAAACATCCCATACTATCCTTCAGCGCTTGACGGTTACTTTCACGTTGGGAATAATCTGGGTCAGACATGCCGAGGAACTCAAACAAACTTGCTTCTGTATATATGTAGATATACAAAAACTCAGGCCCATCCCATCAACTATTTAAATCTGGGACGAGGAACTGGTTTGCTAAGATTTTCGCCCTAGACGCCACCACTCTGGATCTGTCTTCACATTCAAGACATGTTTGATAGCATCGAGCTCCCCTTCAACCAGATCTTCGTAAGCAACAACGTTCGCCTCAAAGAATACGAAGGAATCATGTTTTCCGTCAAACAGGGGGCGGAATGTGCCTCAGACTGTTTTAACAACATTTATGAACTCGGATTCCGGACTCGAAGGCTCGTACGAAGACTCACCCAAACTTTTCTATATAACCGTTCTTTTCCCAAGCAGCGGGAATTACGGCCCTTATTATGCTGTCTGTGTCGGCTCCGTACTCCTCTTCCTTGTCAAAGTCCAAGATATCCATGGCGGTGAAGTTCCAACCGAGAAAATAACCTGGGACAATCCGATTAGATGTTATGGTTCTGAAAGTTGGGGGCCGTTCATGGTAAGGGTAGGACCGATGAAATTGGAATTCGCCCTTGGTAGCGTCACTGCCCTCGAGCTGAGCTGAGCTGGAGGTAGAGGATAGATCACCATCGGCTGTTAGAGTAGTCTGGAAACGTACCTTGTTCCCTTTGCCATTTGGGAGTGGAAGTGAGAAATTAAACGAGCACTAATACTAGTACTTTTAAACCAACCTCGCTTGGTCACGTGATATATCAACCTCCGCCACAATTTTTTTTGGAAGTAGATTGCAAACTTTGTCGGGCAGATGAGGTGTGCCAGTGGGTAAGCCTGAGTATGAGGAGCAGCACCCTCGTTTGGAGGGTTCATGATTTGAGGGTGCCTTGTAGCATAGCTAAGCTGACCTGAGAAGTGAATGCTCTATGCACTCGACTTGAATGCAAGGAACTTAAATAGAACCTCCCAGTCAGATTGTAAGGGCCATGGCCCATAGAAAAACGCCGTTCTCGCGGTACTCGCAGACAAACCTCACAACGCCGACCTACTAGATCTAGATATATCTAGGCACGCAAGGCGGAGCTATCCTGTCAATCAATTCAACAACTCGTGTTTAGCTGTGAACCGGAACTCTGTTTCCGAAAGATCTTACAAGTCGGTCCTACATTTATCATTTTTCCATGCTCTGAGTCAGCCTGAGGGATTCCAAAAACGTTAACAACGTTTTCTTGTGTGACTAGTAAATCATCAACTGACTATTGTTCTCAAAGAAGGAAGAAGCCCTTCCAATCAGCCAGGATTATGATCAACGCCCAGGTTCTCGAGAGTCAGTCAGCATCATAACCATTCAAACCGAAACATGAGTCGTACTCTGGTGGCATGACCGCCGAAACTGGAAGCAGTCTTCCTAGTGAGTCCGCATGGTACAAGTTGAATCTTATGGCATTTCATTCTATAGTTCGGAGTTTCTGCTTTCAGAAAACCCCAACTAGTAAGCTATTGGTAGCAGCTATCTAGAGCTTGTTCCAAGAATATGTTCTCATTCACGCTCGGCTCTTCCCATCTACGAGAAGAATTGTCCCAGACCCGCCACAATGTCATTTAGGAGTCTTTGCCTACTTAAGGCTCAAAGATTCTCTCAGGAAGACTCACTAAGTGATTCCCTCTATCGCCACCTAGGAATCCCATATAGTATGTTAAATGAGTGGACTAGTAGTAACGTATCATGACCACTCACATGTAAGAGTTACTGCTAATCGTCTGACCCGCCAAGAATGACCACCAAGATCCACCAAGATCCCTTGAAAACTTTGATCTTACTTGGGGCGAAAATTTGAAATTGACACGTCAAGACCCACCAAATAAGTCAAGTTTAAAGAGCTAATAACTCACCTATGATCATGCCCTTCACCCATCAACAACCCGCGAAGACCTACTTGTCTCTGACCCAGCAAGTACCCGCCTACATGTTCAAGTTACATCTGACCCGCCAAGTACCCACCAGTATCTCGAGATTATTCTATGACCCATCAAGTACCCGTGAAGACGCCCTTCAAACCTTCTCTGACCTGTCAAACCTGCCACGAAATCCTCATAACTGTGCTGCTGCAACAACTTGGAGTGATCAGGAGGAGGATTTTTGGAGCAAAATGTTGCAAAGGTTTTGTGATACTGGACTAATCGTGCCCGAGTCAGGAATTCGAATTGTAGTGAGTACTTGTGAACGGTTGAACATCGAGAGGGCAAACGAGTGTCAGGCACACATTTCACATGCTGTAGTTCAGTGCCTAGGAAGCCGCCGGTACACAGCCACCTCCTTCAACCCTTCGCAAACGACCACCACCACTTCGGCAGTGGCTTCCTTGTCACTGCTCAGCCAGTGAACTCAGACCAGTACTTTCTCATTTGACTGCTGGGTGAGTATTCAACTCTCCTTTGACATCTCAATTGAAATATCTATTTGTAAACAGTACAGGTTCCTACTTTCTGTGGACTTCCTCTCTCACCCCTCGGCTTTGACACTTGCTCTTATTGCTGGACCACCCCACTCTCTCCACAACTCACGCTCTCTCTAATTACTTGCTTCAAATATGCCTATGGCCAGAGGAAAGGGATTGAAGAAGGTTACCGTCGAATTCGGAGGGAGTAAAAGGAAGGGTCCGAGAAAAGAGATTAGAAAGCTGACCTTGAGGATAGAGAAATTGGAGCGAGAACGGGCTGCATACGAACAGCAGTATCCAGGTGAGCAGTTCTGTATTTCTCTTTTCAAACACTTATCGACTGGTTGTGCTAGCACTGACCTTTGAAGGGCACAACTTCATCAATTCTGCAGGGTATCCCCTTGAGAGTATGGACATTGATATTGATGATGATGACTTCTCTCCTCCAGACAGCATGAATGAAATGTTTCCTCCTGGTGAGGAGGCTTTACTCCACAGTCACGAAGGACGGGAGTATGAGGAAATACTGAGTTCCTTCATGCCATCAAGGTGCGTTCTATTCTGCTCTTTAGTATACAATTGACTTATTGATTGTGAATAGACATTACCATGCTGATGATCGAGATCGACAAGACTGCATTCAGAAGCAGACAGAAGCATGGGCACCTCAGTACCCAGCATTAGTTGATGCCTATCTTGCGTTCCTTGCTCATGGACCTCCCTCAAATGATGACAATCAATCTATTTGGCTTATAGAAAGCATTAGTTTCGAATGTAATTATCCCAGCAGTCCTGACTCTTTCCTTACTGATTAATGGTTGTTGACAGCGAACCAACCACACAAAGTTTTCCATATCCCTGGTACAATCTCGATCCCAGTAACCCTCGCAAGGCACGGTCTTATTGCCTGCAGTCCAGAGAAGCCGGGGATGGCCTTTTCCGTTCATTTTCTTCACAGCTTTCAACAAATTCACAGGACTTGCCCTCGGTATAGTATTGACACGCTGGCACGGTCTGTTCAACATATCCACTTTGTAAGAATCATTCGTTGCTTCTATAACAATCTGCTGACTCTGCCTCTAGCTTCCTCGTGGATCTGGTCTCGATGAACAACTCCGATCGGCATATGACACCTATCTAGAAATACTTCGTCAAGTCAAGGAACTGTGTCTCAAGGCCCTTCACTGCGATACAGAGGCTGCAAAGACTTCAACGACGTGTCCTCTGTGCACATATCAACTCACAGGAGAGAACCCACTCTCCCCATCCATGCTCATCGCGATGGACGGTAACAACTCGCTTAAGCTTGTAGACACAGAGTACAAAACTGGCCGGCCCAGAACTGACAATCAAACACTTGCTGACTATCGCTGGATTGAAGACGAAGAGGTAGATCAATTCAAGGATGAGGTGGTGAAGAACCAGGCCTGAGCTAAGTCAAAGGTACGTGATCAATACAAACATTCACTGCCTTACATGCTTATAGTGTTCTCTTGCTCAAACCAGAAAGCGGGTTCAAAACTGACTCCTGCGAACGCTGGACCTTCAACATCAACCTCTTCGAACGCAGATGCACCATCCAACATGCAGCCTCTTGACAAGGAAGAAGTCGCATGGCTTGACGTTCTTGAGGAGGACGATTTGGCAGCATGTATTGACACATGTGTGGATCGTTGGCGGAATGCAGGTCCGGAGTCCAAGAAAAAGATGTGCCAGATGTTTGCGATTGCCGGGGTCTTTCTTGCAGTCTGCTGACATGGTCATCTCTTGGTAATATGTGATATGGTTAGGAGTGGCGAGTTGTACATTCAATTTATTTCGCTTTCTCCATTTTGATCTCAGTAATTGGTTTCAGAATGAAATATCCACTTGCAGTTGTGGACGATCTATGTGACAAGTATGGCCAGGATTTATGTTTAGGCTACGATATCATGTGCGCCTTCTATAAGACCATGAAGTGCAGTGAGAAGCTGGGCAAGAAGATTATGGAAAAGCGACTTATTGGGGTGGTTCCAGCATTTCATGGACATGCACACAATTGCCCATGCCAGACCTCTTGGCATCCCCAGTACACACCAGGAGTGGGAACAGAAGATTTCGAGACATGCGAACGAACATTCTCACTTTCAAATCATGTTGCATCCACCACATGCCTGGCGACTCCGTTTCATTGGCGTCAGGCAATACTTGAACATTTTGACTTCAATGACGAAGACAAGCATGCTCTCTCAGGTATGTATTAGTCTGTGATTTGCATTCTGCACAGCTAACAAGTTTCTAGATAATTTTATATTTCAAAACTACCGAGATGCCCTGAGGAGGCTTGAGGATGATGAGCCCGTGTTTGAGGAGGCCTGTTGCAGGTTTGGCTTGTCAACAGCAGCCTGCGAAGACTTCCTGAACATGGAACGGACCTACTTTGCAACCTCAATAGAGAAGCCAGAGGAGATATTGCAGTCTTTGGATTATGTTGAGACACTGCATCGCTTCTGGGACGCTGAGTAAGTATGACCATTTGGTCTATGTTGCAGGCTACTAACAGGCTGTAATCTAGAAAGAAATCACATGAAGCTCATGCCAAGTACCTGAAGCTCCCTGAAATCCAGCATAGCCTGACTGATAAGCAGATCAAGCAAATCAAGGCTCGCAATCGGACCACTAACGAGCACGTCAAAGGCATCGAAGAAGAACTCTGCACTTTGGAAGACGAAATTGGAATCCCAGAATGCTGGACACCTGTGTGTGAGGAATACAGGCGCATGGGCCGACGCCTGATTGAGTGAAAGTACCGACAAGCGCTGGAGAAATTGGAGAAGCTGGTTGTTCAACGGCTTTTTGAGCTGACGAAGCTGAACAGGAGCGACATTGGTACGTTGCTGTATTCTTACCTTGCCTACTCTTGCACTCATTCAAATTCACTTCAGGGTACAAACAGCGCAATAAAATCTCAAAGGCACTGAACTCTTGGGGCCCAGCCATCCAAACAGCGTTAAATGCTTACAATGCTCTCGCTGCACTCATGCTTCCCCCACGACCGACACTCGTATTTGACAAAATTGTACGCATGGTTACAGTCGCAGACTTTGATCTCTTGAAGGACACTCAAAATAATGTCGCTGAACTTATTTGGGCACGGGAGGAGAATCGTGAGGCCATGAGGCTTCACTTTCATATCCAGCGGGTGAGAGAGGAGTTGGAGCAATTGCATGTGGAGATGCAAAGGCTCATAACATTTCTCATTGACGATCATGCAGATTACCATCATGCAATCCAGCGAACCCTTCCCCTCAACTTAGGTCTGGCATCAGAACTCTCCAGGCAACAATCGTATCGGCTCACCGTGCATGAGAGAATTGTTCAGAGACTGGCACAGACTAGAGATCTTAAAGGCTTTGTGGGCACTGGTATGTACTCATTTGGAACTTAAGGAGTTTTGACACTGATCTCTTTCAAGGATATCTCATTCCAGGTGAGCGCATTTCAAGAGATCCAGCACTTACGGATTCTGCACCCCTGCCACCATGGGTAGGACTACTTGGACTCGTGAGGCAGGGGGGCACCTTCGGAGACCTTCAGCCCGGATGTCATGCGTCAACTATTGCCGACCCGACCCTTGATGAACTCATGGACCCTGATGACGGTGATGAAGAGGCCTTGATTGCGTTTGTGCAGGGACTTACTATTGAGGACCTGAACAGCCGCACTTCTGACTCTGACAAGGATGTAGACAATGCTCTCTGAGCTCATATATTTTATTTGCTCTTCCCAAATAACAACAATATTTGCACTACACAGCTTCTGAATGCTCTGGAGACTCAATGAACTGTTGAATCCTTGCCAGTCCCCTAAGGAATTCTGAGGAACTACGGTGTCTGGGAGCTACATTGAGGGGGCGGTCATCAATGGTTAGGTAAGGGTCAGTTGGCTTCCAGTTTGGATTCAGTCGTCGCTGTCGATTGCGCTCTGTAGGTTTTAGTTAGTCAAACAATAAGGTCTGCCAGAAATTAAACAACCAGACATACCTCGCCTCTCCTCCAACTCACGTTGTGCAGCCTCTGCAGCCATACTTTGCTGCTCTTCTTGGCTTGGAGGTTCTGGAGACCTCAAGTTTCTCTGGATCCGTCTGGTTTGTCAGTAGTCAGCTGAGAGAAAGAAACTTTGAGGACTTGCCATCCTTCAACGTCCTCGACGTTGAGAAGGCCTTCCGTTCTCTACAGCCGTTTTGTCTGAATCATACCCTAGGTCTGAAGTGTGCTTGGTAGTGTCTGAGTCGTACTCTGTTGTAGTGTCGACGTCAGCCTGGACACATGGGAAAGGTCCATCAGAAGGATGAGCGAAGGGCTCGCGCTCAGGTTCAGTGGACATGAGAGAAAGAAGACAATGTATTTTCAAATTACTTAAGGGCCCTGTTCAATATTTGAGGATAGTGCAAGCTAAAAATGGCTGCAGTTGGCATAGAAGATTTGGTCAATTATACTGATCTTGTTTGCTCTGATCTCACATTTCCCATCAGCATCTGATTACGCCTTAAGGAATAGAAGAAAAAAATTCACGCACCCTGAAGTGGCATGATCCCTTTGCTCCATATCTACCCGTTGTGCACAAATTTCAAGGCGGCGTATACTCTCTGACTCTGCCAGCCGTTCACGGTTTTTACTATGGTAGGTGGCTTTGTGCTGATTGTTGAGGTTGCGGCGA
Organism: Marasmius fiardii PR-910; assembly: GCA_014904975.1. Lineage (NCBI taxonomy): Eukaryota > Fungi > Basidiomycota > Agaricomycetes > Agaricales > Marasmiaceae > Marasmius > Marasmius fiardii. Next base: position 159,802 of record MU127872.1, read on the forward strand.
CACTGTATTGCTTCTTGGCGTGCTCTGGGAGCTAGCATACCTAGATCACTACGCTGCCTTTGTATGCAAGATTTGTTAATTAGAAAGGGCACAAGAATCCAATGAAAAGATGAGAATACTGACCTTTGTTTGTTGAGTCGAGCCTTTGCCTGAAGGGTTTCCTTATGTTTCTCATAGTAGCGGCGTGAATAGGCACGAGCACGCTCTTTGCGAGTCTCCAGGCTGACTGGAGCATGTTTTTTGACTTGCTCCAAGGTGTGAATTGCCTTGAGCGGTGGGGAACATAGACCCTCTGCATTGAACGAATGCTGCAGTGGTGAGCTTGGTGCTACAGAGTTTGTGGTCTCCTCGAAAAGTTTCCGGGGTTGAAAGATGATGGGTGAGGTGGGTGAAACCATGGGTAACACGGTATCATGTTCTGGGGTGGGTGGAGCAGCAGGTGATGTAACGGGGGATGTGGTAGATGGAAAGATGAGTGGTGGCATTTCTGAATGTGTGAAGGATTGGCAAGACATGGAAGACAATGCTGGTGAAGACAAAGGGTTGTCTGTAGATGGACTGGCTATGAAAATGCAATGCCGTTTAAAGACCTTGGGAGATGGGGTTCGGTGAAGGGCCCTCTGAATGGCAATGCGACTTCTTTCCTCACGCCGGCGCAGCTAATGCTCGTAGTATGGGCCCCAGTCGCCTTCTGGAGAAGACGGAGGTAGGTCACTCCAGTCGGTGTCAGGATCGAGAACCTTTGAGAAGCGAGGTGCCATGGCCAGGGCATCTTGAGCGATCTTGCTGGGTTTATAAGGGAAAAATAATGCTGAGTAACGAATCTAAGTCACCATCTCATCAGTAAATACTGGACAGAAGGTCATTGTAGCTCTTGAAACTGACCATATCTTAGAAACTGACCACAGAATAGCACATTTTGATGTTGAGCGAATTGGAAGTCAGAAAGTCATAAATCCACAGATGTTTTGATACAAAGAAGTTTGAGTCTCTTCCAAGAGTTTACAGTGCAAAAACAAAGGGACAATCACAGCTGAGTGGCCCTGTAGACAGACATATGAGAAACTGACCACGAATATTAGAAACTGACCATGCTGAATGTTTCCTTTCGATTCCCACTGCTGTGTCTTCTTGTTCTCCCCCTAATTCTCAATCTGAGCACTAGAACACTGAATCTTCAATGCTGTTATGAATGGGAGGTGTGCGGGAGTGGTTGCGTGTTGAAAGTGGTGGTTTAGGAGAAAGAAGCAGAGATTGATGTAGAGTAACGCTCAATCAAACACAGCATCACAGTGTAATTCTGACCAACCATCACAATTCTTTTGTCTCTTTTATTGTTCCATGCTTCAAATGGATGTATTCTCATTACATTCTTGCTAATAAGCTTACTTTGAACCTATCTGAAGAGAATGAACACCCAACAAACGATGTAGCAATGCACAGACTGTGAGAAATCATTTGAAGGTAGAGCATACGAGTATTCACACATAGAGATCTGTTTTCATGATGGCATTCAGAATTCAGAGTTAAATTAAAGGCAGCTTTTCAAGTCTACAAAAGGAACATTGGAGTGTCTAATCTTGTATGGCTAGCTGAGAAGTATGCGACATTAATTCCAAGGAATGTTTCCATCTACCTGCGTCCTTTGCCACCTCACGAGCCTTCTCCTCTGGTGAGAGGGAGGCATAATAAGACGATTCTGGCTGAAATCTGTGTTCCACCCAACGGAAGAGGCTCCCAGCACTGTATTGCGTGATGGAGTAGCACTTCTCATGTCGGCCAATTGCAACATTTGAGTGTCGGAGAGAGGCGGAAAGAATGTACAAGCTGGCCTTAGGAGAGAATTCAATGACAATGCCAAGGTCCCAAAGAATGAGAGGACCACTGGCTTGATAATCGTACCCTCCTTCAGAAGGAGCAAGCAGAGTAATAACACAAAATCCATCAGCACGGTTTTCATGATCTGTATGTTCAGATGTGACAGTCCTAGGGCCAAAGTTGATGGAGATGGCAGCAAAAACGCTGTTGTCGAAATTCCATTGAAGGTTCGTATCATTCTTGGTCAATTCCTTCTTGTTTTCCATGTAAGATTTGAAGATGGAAGGCGACCATGTGTCACGAAGTGTGTACTATTTTCATCTATCTTCATATGATCTCTTTTCCTTTCACTACGATACACAACATCAT
>MU127873.1:4475-16270 GCA_014904975.1 Marasmius fiardii PR-910
GCTTCATATAACAGTGTACTGCTTTAACTGGCTGCTCGGGGCTCACACCAGTTCTTATATAGCCATGTTATCTTTGTCCCATATTCAGGATGTGGCAAATTTGGTTTATTTTGGATACTTAGCGTTACTGTCATTACAGCATATTATCCCCAAACGGATGGCTCAACTGAGCACACAAATTGCACTGTTACCCAGATCCTTTGTTGCTATTGATCAGAAAGATTGTGTTTTAAAGTTACCTTCAGTGGAATTTGTAATTAACATTGCACAATCTGACATGACAGGGTTCTCACCCTTTTTCTTGAATACAGGTCATACCCCTCGTCCTTTCCTCTGGAACTCAGCAGACAAGAATAAGTATCCTGGAATATGTACCTATGCCCAAAGGATGAAACAAGCCATTATGCAAGTGCATGACAGCATTCTAAATGCCCGAGTAAAGCAAACTCAGGACACCAACCATTGCCAATGCCCTGCTCTGTTCATGGAAAATGACCTAGTCTATCTGTCAACTGAGAACATTTCATTTCCAAAAGGCTATGCATGAAAGCTAGTCCATCAGGCCCTACAGAATCTTGAAGGACTTTGGCAACAACTTGTACAAGCTAGACTTACCTTCATGGCTGAAACAGCATGGTATACATGATGTATTCCACACGTTGTTACCCTGAATCCATGTCCCAAACAACGACCATCTCTTCCCAGGTTGCCTTGAAACTCAAGTCGCAGACTTTGGTGAAGTCCAGGGCGAATGGGCTATTGACCAAATACTCTCACATTCTGGAACTAGAACCAACCATGTTATTCCAAGTCAAATGGAAGTCAGGTGACATTACCTGGTTACCATATCATGAAATTGACCATTTGGATGCAGTTGGTGACTATCTTGAGGCCATGGATATATCTGAGATCTCAGGGCTGGTATCTGGAGGGCATGAACTGCCAAAATTAGCTTCAGAATTGGAAGAGACAGATTTGCATGTAGGAATGATGGAATGGTTAGAAGGAATAGATGAGAAGGATAGAAAAGAGAAAGAAGGATTGGAACTCACTCAAGACTACATACTCGTGCCCCCCTCATTCTTGTCTAATTTGCCGCTCTCTGACATGGCTATCACCAACTGGCTTCGCCACATCACCAACGACAATGGGAAGCCTTCCCAAACCATCCTTATCGGCCATCTTGGACAGGGCCAGATCAACTTCTTGGTCACTCCACTTGACATCCACTACTGTCTCATAATGGCCAATCAGTTGTTGAAAGGCAAACCATTGAACTCACTCACTATCCCCACATGCCACCCTCATGTTGCCCAGCTCTTCAACAATGACCACTCTGGTGGAGGCTGTTTCTCCGTCTTTAACACTGCTAATGGCAGTATAGTTCCTGGTAAAATGGCTAAGTAGTGTGGGGATCTGAGGGAGCAGATATAGCACAGCTAGATCAAGGGCAAATCTAAAGACCAACCCAAAACCCAACAAACACCACAAACAACAACCTCAGAAGGGGACTATGCATTTAGTTTTGTGAGGACTGGTTCAACATTGATTGAAGGTTCTGTCTGTAGCTTAACCTGCACAAAAAGCACTAAGTTCTGAAGGTAAAGGCTCATATTTCTTAAGTTCAGATCCTGCCACAAAACTCACAGAGAACTACTTCAGAAGTAAAACCATTCCAGCAAATGTGAATGTACTATCCTCAGAAGCTCAACAGACAGCAACTGGCCCCAGTGGACTCAGTCTCAGCAGACAGCAAGCTACTAAGTCACGACCCCAGCAGATCTTCAGAACAACCCAGACAGTTCAGCAGTTCAGGCAGTGAGATTCTAAACACCAATGCAAAGCACAGGTCTCTTTATTAGGTCTTGTTTCTCTCTATGAAGTTAGCCCTTCTGCTGACCAGCCTCTAATGGTGCAGTGGCAGAATTGGTGGGTTTGCTTCAGGATTCTTGATGAAAACCTCTGGCCTTATATACACTACTGCTATTAAATATTATTTATGTGTATGGTATTTCACTACTGTACTATATCTAGGCAGTATAAGGAAAGATTGCCTTTCCTGGGCTATTCCAAGAGAATTTGTGTATTATTCTCTGCAAGTAAATACTCCAACTAGGATATATCTGACTGCATATCTCAGTTCTGAGTCATGTTGTGCAAGTATTGCATGCTTCTTCTGAAACTCGCTTTACCAATTGTCTTATGCACCATGTGGTGCATCTCTGCATCCCTGTTTTAGATCATAGGTCCACACTAGTCATTACTATATCCTTAGAAGTGCTTCTGCTACTTCAGCAGGTCTGTAGCCATACTTCAGCAGGTTACTTTTATCTGAACCAGACACTATCCCTACTTCACCCAGTAAGGGATATTATAGCTCTTGTGCCTTCTCTGAACCGTCGCATCCACCAGGTTGAGTTTGCCAACTTGTCCAAGAAGTAATTTCCAATTCCTGGGTTATCAGCTACACATCATGTGGTCTGTCCAACCCTGAATGCTCATGGTCTCCTTTAACACCAGAGTCACCTCATACTCCCTTTATATCCCTACTGCTAGTACTCATTCTGTATAGCAGTAGACACTCTGTGGTTCTCTTTATACTTCTTCAGCCACCGTATATAGTCTCAGCATGGGCAACTTCTGCTGCTGAAGTAGGCTAGTCATACTTCTGATGCTTCAGAGTTATGTAGATGACTCTTATTATGCTCAGGCACAGCACCACACAACTGGTATGCTGTCTATCAGCTGTCTGATACACTCAGTGGCAATCCCACGGTAGTTTCTAGAACTTCAGAAGTCACTTCAGATCTCCCTGTTCATTATCCTGTCATCAAGTAGTCAACTTCCTACTTGCTCATTGTTCCTATTCACCTTCCATCTTGCTCTTGATTGACTTTGGCACTAGTTGGTGTGGAAAACAAACATTCCTGCCACTTCTGCAGATGTGCAGGCTTCCTACAGTTTTCAGAAGTATGCCCTTGCTCTCTCTTGTTCATAGTATATTCTTTATCATGAATATAGCAGACTCTAGTTGTGCCTAGTCTTTTACTAGCAGATCAAGCCTCTCTCTAGTACTCAATTTCCTTGCTTCTGTAGCTAGTATATCCACAGAAATTATGTAAAAATTGCTTAAACTGTGTAATCTGTGTAGGAGGCATGATACTGGATTGACCATCAATGCAGACCTTTTCTGAGAATACACTCAGGACCTCCCCATCCAATCTAAACCTCGCTATGACTTGCTTGGTCTTGATGGACTTGCAACTTGGAAGCAGGATGCCTGTGAGAGCAAAGGCAGCATGAAAAAGCAGGCTCGTCTCAGCAAAAAGCCCTATGAAAAACTGAAGAAACCTACCTTGGCTCAATCCTCTGTATCTGGCACTCCTACCCCACCTGTCCAATCTGTTGTTACTGCTGCCACTACCCAGTCTAACCATGTTGCAGCACCCACTGCTGGAAACGTGCTCCAGCCCATTGACCTCACCCTCTGCATTTTCTATGCTGGAACCCTCTCAGAATAACTCCAGCATCAATTTCTTTGGAGACGGCATGCCAGTTGCATCTGGTTCTGGTGCCACGAGCACCTCAGGCACTTCTGGTGCTTCTGTTGGATTGGAGGAACATGGAGTTGATGTAAACGGAGATGTTGATGATGAAAGAGAAGATGAATTGGCTGGCGAGGATGCTGGAAACGGAAATCCAATGCAGTTGGATGGATAGACCTATTTTTGCAGAATAGGTGGAGGGCATATGTGACAAATAGATGTTCTTGTGTTGTTTATCCTTTGTTTACCTATGACTTCTCTAACCCAAACCCTACACACTCCTTACCTTTTATATCCTAGTCTGTTTCCCTTTGGTATATAAGCTCAACACTCGTTGTGTCCTCTCTAGTCTCTCTTGGAATCCCAGTGGTTATCCTGGTAACTCGAGTGACTCTCTCTCCACTCTCTTGTGATACTGTTGTGGTTCTGCCTGTCAGTGTTACAAAATGAAGATTCCACCCTGTTACGGTCCACCATAATTGGATCTGTGCATGGGAGAGCTATACACAGCTTCTGGCTCTGTCATACCAATATTAATTTGAATTTGAAATTCATGCTATCACACCAGCAGTAGAAGTCTCAGCCCCTGTCGAGGCAATAATAAGGCAAGACACCAAGCACATATTTCAACTCCAAGTTCTTGTTCTCGCCCTCAAAATATCAATTGGTGAGCTCAACACTCAAGGTGACAAGCTTCAAGTCTTCAGCCTATAAACCCTAAACAAACATAAGCCCTCAAGCCCCTCAAGGTAAGCTGTTCATCAATGTCTTCACTCTCTTCAAGTATCAAGTTCAGTGACTTCTAGTCAAGACTCATTGGAGCTGGGCATCATAAGGGTATATGTATCTCTGCTGTCTCAGGCAAGTTGTTGAAGTGTGCAGCATTTTTTATCAGATTCCCTGGGTACTTCCTATGTGTGCTACTTATAATGACAAAAAGAAGGGTGTATGTAAATGGATATTATTTAGTTGTAGCCACATTTGTATTGTGTATTTACATTGAATACATGTTCTTATAATTCCAGTAAAAAAGCACCAAATATAGGTTGAGAATACCCTACATTCAATGAGGCTGGTTTTAACCTAAGAATCATTCTAATTCTTTTAGATTCTGTATCCAGTATATGATAGGTTAATTTTTGCAAAATAAGTTCTGCCTATAGTTTATGCCACCTCATAGATTGAAGTTCATCCTATTTTGGTAAGAAAAAAGCTGATATTAGATAAATAAATGTCTTATCTTAGGTAGAATTGCCAGCAGATTTTCTACCTTTACCAACTTCTCAGAGTTTCCAAATCATTTGACCTCCCTGCCTTTGTGAATGTCATGCTGAATACAAAAGTTTTGGTAATGGAGGCGGAAAATAGAAATCTCAGTCTAGGTCTACTGAAGATTATACCCTAATTAATCCCCATATCAAAGAGAATCAACTAGTATATATCTAATAAGTCTAGTTCCTAAACCTCAGAGGAATGCACAGGTGAGTTCAGCTTGTCAAAGGTTATGTTGCAGGGGCTTTGGAATTGGCTTTGTAAGATGCTAAACTCAACTGAATCCCTCAATGCTGGTGCATAGCACTAGCACTTCAAGTCAGAAAGGGTTTGTTTGTGTTCTTTTTATTGGTTTTTGTATAGAATGTTTTATGTCTCGGGAGACATAGCTAAACTACCAAAGGTTTGTATATGCCAATGCACCTCTGGGTGAGCCCTACGGCAGCACCAGGAACTCATATGGTTCTGAAAGACAACACCATCTTCCTTTACTAAATAACTAAGTGCACCAGATAGACTGACACCAGCTATGCTCCTATGGACCAGACAGTAGTACCACCACACTGGATGCAAATACTAGTGCACTGTAGTAACTTTACTAATGCTCTGTGCTCTGACACTTAGGATTACTCCTCACAGATGGCAACTCCAGCACTTTGGAGTGCCCTATGACTGGACACTAATACCACCACACTGGATGTGAATACTAGTGTGTCACAAGACCTGGACTGCAAAATGCACTGGATTGACTCTGAAACTTATCTGTTTGTCTAAGGAGTCCTACACATGATGGTAGCCTCTCCTGAAGATACTCCTAGCTAGAACTGACTTTCTCATACCATGGGTGACTAAAAAGCTTCTGTGTCGCAAATAACTTGAATTAATGGATAGATACAGGCCTGCTTTTATACTATGCTATACTACTTCAGTGAATACAATTGCCGGTCAAGTATCTACTAATCTTCTTGCCTACATGCATCAGGCAGAAGTGGCTAAGCTATGATCCATTCTGGTTCCATATTTGCAATGTTTCCATGCTACTATGGAAGTCTGAAATGTGTCTGGAGCTCTATCTTAGTCTCTGATTTGGACTTGGTGACCTTCTAAGGTAGCTTCAATGCAAGTAGTAAGCACTCTCATTGGAAGATACACCTATACTTTATCTCCATAGTCCCTAGCCTCTGATCAGGATTCATGTAGTTCTTAATCTTGCCAATCATGATCTGAAGCTCATAATAAAAGTCCTTTACTGGTTATCTTATCTGTTTACTACACATAACAATATTCTGACTGTTTCTAGAAGGTATTGTGTTTGAAGGCACCACAATGTCTAGTATGTGACCAAAATGTGTTTTCATTGGACACAAACAGTTTTGAGGCTGAAATTGGATATTAAATCACAAACCTCTGAGCCACATTCATACACAATCCAAGCACCTTAACTTGAATCAGGCCAACCCTCACAAATGAACATTGGCTGATTTCACTGACAAGACTCAGAAAAGATTTGGCTGAAGATGTCCAACCAAAGTGTCTTGTACAGGTAATATTTTTATCTTTCTGATAGCACCAATCGTATGAAGCTGCCTCAGCACTCAGAACCTGAACAGCAGGTCCTGATATCTGCTTAATTACTTTAGGATTTGGACTAGTTCTTCACTACTCATCACTGCATTAGGTATGACCTGATATGTCTCTTGTGGGTCATATAACTCACTAGCCACCCCGTTGAACTAGCCTCATGTTGATTGTCTCAAAATACCCCTTCACCCAAAAGTGATAATAACTGCTAGGATTGATTGGTCAAAAATCCACCTTGGGAACTCAAGGCTACCATCCAGAGTGATTCAGACAAGATGAGCAAGCATCATAAACCATGTTGGAACACATGCTAGTGGCTACCTATCATCACAATGAAGCTGGTGAGTTCAACTGTTATTCAATAGTGTCTGTGCCTCAAATGTTCTCACTGTTGTTTTGCCAGCTGGTTACATTTATTAGAAAGGTGAATAACGACTGCAGGGGAAAAAGTCTTCAAAAGGTCCCAGGCCAAACCAACTGACAGTATATGCTGGAACCATGGTCTGCCTCCTCCCTGTAACAACCCAAAGTAAGGTCCAGCATTCCAGTTGGAGGTATTACTCCATTTGGAATGCTACCTCCATTCAGCATTGAGCAGGAGTTCAACATTGGTTTTTATTTTGTTGGGTTCACATGTCAAAATCAAGTGTATAGTCATTGTTAGTATGTACAGAGATAAAAAGGAAGTAAAAAAAATTCAAATAAAAAAACAAAAACTAGAGAAAAAGCAAAATAGGAGAGGGAAAGAGTAAATCGGCCAATCTTTTTGTCAGATCATTGGAGGCCTGCTTAACAGTCCATCATGATGGGAATAATGGGCCTGTTTCCAGTCTGAAAAAGAATGAATTCTACATTACATTACAAATTTGTAACCTAATGCACAGACAATAAGTTAGTACTGTCCAAAGTAAGTAAATAGAGTGAATTGAAGATGTCCACCTCAGCAAGCCACAACAATGGCAAAAGCTGAGGTGAGACTACAAATTTCCAAAGTATAAATACAAAAAAGTAGTGGAAGTAAAACTGTCCAAGATGAAGAAACTGTCCAAGACATATACGAAGTCAAGCTAGTTCCGCAAGGCAGGTTGCCCATGTACAATGGAAATTGTCACTGATCTTTATTGCAATTGGGAATCAGAAAAACCAAATTGAGATATCAAACCTGAATATCAAATCTGAGTGTGTAGTGATTCTCTTCTCCAACACCCCTCCTGAATCCCATACTACTCATCTACCAACCCCATCAACCTGGCAAAGTGCTCAGTACCAGCATGAGTGAGTCCTTTAGTTAGGCAATCTGCAATATTGTCACTAGATCAGATGTAACTGTACTTCAGCTCCTTCTCCTGCATGCTATCACATATCCATGCCCAGTCATAGTCAAAGTTCTTGGTGCAGGTGCATTTCATGGTGGAATTTGTGAGTTCTAGCACAGGATTATTATCCATGTGAATCTCAAATGGGAAGTCCTGGTTCATGTGCAGATCATCAAGAAACTTCCACATCCATATTGCCTGTTTGCCAGTGTGTACCATTGCATGAGTTTTTGCCTTGGCAGTCGAGGTCACTACTCATCACATTTTTGTTGAGCTTCATGAGACAGTGCCTCCAGCTACTAGGAAAATGTATCCAAGTGTTGTCTTCCAAGTCACTAACCCATTCTCCTCCTTTATATCCCTGTTAGACACATCTGCATATCCCACAGGTTTTAGATCACCACTGCTCCCTTGATAGACCAACTTGTAGTTCTTGGTGGCTTTCAAATACAACACCACATGAATCACAGCATCCCAGTGCACAGATCTGGGATCATTGCAGTATTGTTGGAGAAGTGCCATGGCATAGGCGATGTCAGGCGGAGTACCCTGAGTTAAAGATACCTTAAAAGGTCACCAACTCTAAATTAGAGACCAAGATAGAGTCCAGACACACTTCAGGCTTCCATAGTAGCATGAAAACATTGCAAATATGGAACTGGAACAGATGGAAGCTTAGCCACTTCTGCCTGATGTGTGTAGGCAAGAAGATTGGTAGGTACTTGACCAGCCATTTTATTCACCAAAGTAGCATAGAGTAGTATAAAAGCAGGTGTGTATCTATCTAGAAATTTCAAGTTATTCACGACACAGAAGCTTTTTAGTCACCTGTGAGTAAGAAAGTCAGTTCTAGCTAGGAGTATCTTCAGGAGAGGCTACCACCATGTGTAGAACTCCTTAAACAAACAGACAAGTGTCAGAGTCATTCTGGCACATTTTGCAGTCCGAGTCTTGCAGCACATTAGTATTTGCATCCAGTGTGGTGGTATTAGTCTCAGAGCCATAGGGTGCTCCAAAGTGTTAGAGTCATAGCAGTGCATTTATCAACAGACTAGATTGCCATCTGCAAGGGGTAATCCTAGGTGTTTGAGCCAGCATAGAGCATTAGTGAGGTTGTTACAGCACACTAGTATTCACATCCAGTGTGGTGGTGTAGTGACAGTAATGCTAAGTACCCGAAATAAACCAATTTTGCCACATCCTGAATACAAGACAAAGAGAACATGGCTATATAAGAACTGGTGTGAGCCCCGAGCAGCCAGTTAAAGCAGTACTCTATTATATGAAGCATCTAATATCTACAGACTACTGGTAGGCTTCATAGTTTGTGGGTATATATGATGGTTACCCTTTAAGACTAAAAGCTATATGATGGTCCAAAACCTGTAGAGCCTTCTATACCACTGTCCAAGAGTTAGAGTGCCATTATAGAACAAGCTACAAGCTATGGTAGACTTTCTATGGGGTTATATGACTTGAGGAACAAGTAAATCTACCATATACAGAACTGTGACCAAGGGGATTTGAACTTGGCATTGGGAACACTTCTGAACACTGTATAGGACCAAACCATCAGCCAATATAACAACCTAGAACTGGTCTGACATAGCTGTGGAAGCAGTTAAACCTGATGCACAATCAGATGAACCTGATTGGCTTCATATAATGACTCACCCAAGTGGAGTGTGTAAGGAACCCTCTTGGTTAACTCTGAAAGTTGCACATGGACACTTGTGGATCCAGAATCATTACTATCTGAAAGTATATATGTTGTCCCTTGCTTATATAGCAGGTGCAGGACTTTCAGGATGCAGCACCAGAGATATATATCACAAATGCAAGGGTATATACCACGCTGAGCTGGTACTGCAAGAGCAGAACACCCTAGGAATTAAAGTTACACTGATGAATTTGATATCAGAGGTCCCTGACTCCAGATTATCAATGATACCAGTAGCTGACTGAGATTATCACCACCAGATGACATGATTATGAGTCAATGGCACATCTATAGCCCACTGACTGACATGTCAACACGCCCACATCCTGAATATTCCCAAAAATAATATTATATTGTCTCCAACTTCTTTTTCTGGTCTCTGCTTTCTGTATATAGACAATTTCTGCATTTGTATCAGTTTGTAGCGACCATATATTAGTATTTGTAAGCATAGATAAGTAGACAGTATATAAGCTGCGAGGTTTTCGTTTGTGAGCCTCCAAGCAATTTGTGGTACTTGCTGTAGCACTGTACCTCACTGTGGTGAAGCGCTGGTAGCAAACACACAGAGACTGGAGCTGAGGCTCGACAGTCAACAACTAGTCCCAAGACAAAGTTGATCAATACTACCCAGTATTCTACAAAGTACAAATACGCACCTAGTCCCAAGACAAAGAGGTCAAGATGGGAGACTAGGTGACAAGTCATCCTATATATACTACCTGGCATGTGACCTATGATGTCGTGACCTGGTATCATGTGGAAACTGATAGAACATTGCGGAAAGTAACGGAACAGAATGGAATGAAGACAAGATCAAGGGATGAAACAGTAATAACTGTGTATCATTGTGAAAAGGAAAAGAGACCATAAGAAAATAGAGAGAGTAGTACACACTTTGTGACATTACCCCCCTTCTAAGACCATCGTCCTCGATGGTTATTGCTTTGAATTTTTCTTTTTCTTCTTTCGCGTCGGTATATCTGACTCTCCCACCGCATCTGGATGTTCTGCATGGAACTCCTCCACTAGTTCCTGAGCGTTCTTTACATTTTCTGCTGGTTCCCAGGAGATGTGTCCTTCATCCCAACCTTCCCACTTCACCTCATACTGTAACTTTCCTCGGTGAATCCTGCTATTGAGAATTTTCTCCACATCGTACTCTCCTACTGCTCTGTCCTCCTCTAGCTCTATTGGTCCAGGTTATGCGGGTCGGTCTCCATTAATTTCGTTGCCTTGCCAAGGGGATAGTTTATCGACATGAAAAACTGGATGAATTCGATGTCGTCCCCAGGGAAGCTTCAAGCAGTAGTCCAGATCCCCTATGCATTCCAGTACTTCGAACGGCCCTAGCTGTCGATCTGAAAGCTTGCAACTTGGTGTCTTCAGGTCGATATCTTTGGTGTCCAACCATACATATTCTCCAACCTTGAACACATGAGCCCCCTTCTTCCCCCTCTCATACGCTGCCTTCTGCTCCTTCTTCACTGCCTCCAATGCTGCTCTAGTGTCCTTTCGCAGCTCCTTCAGCATCTCAATTCATTCATCTACATCCCGACGTCCTGTACATTGTCCCACCGGAATGTTAAAGAGAGGTTGGTATCCATATACTGCCTCGAATGGAGAGAGATCATGTGCAGAGTGGGTCTTGGAGTTGATAACAAACTCTGCCATTGGCAGGGGTTTTGCCCAGTCTGTCTGCCTCCTCCCCACATACAGTCGAAGGTACTTTTCAACCTCTTGATTGGCCCACTAAAACTGCTAAGTGTGGTGGGGATCTGAGGGAGCAGATATAGCGAAGCTAGATCAAGGGCCAATCTGAAGACCAACCCAAAACCCAACAAACACCACAAACAACAACCTCAGAAGTGGACTTATGCGTTTATTTTTACGAGGACTGGTCCGATGTTGATCGAAGGTTCCGTCCATAGCTTAAACTGCACAAAAAGCGCTAGGTTCTGAAGCTAAAGTCTCGTATCTCTTATATTCAAATCCTGCCAGAGGCTCTGACAAATTTGGTCTTTTTATAAGGTTTTTATTGTATTGGATATGAGGGAGATAACAGAATAGAGACGCCAGATACGTCCTAAATGCTAAGAAACCCACAACGAACTACTTCAGAAGTAAAACCGTTCCAGCAAATGTGAATGTACTATCCTCAGAAGCTCAACAGACAGTGACTGGCCCCAGCGGACTCAGCCTCAGCAGAACAGAAAACTACTAAGTCGTGACCCCAGCGGATCTTCAGAACGACTCAACAGTTCAAGCAGTGAGATTCTAAACACCAATGCAAAGCACAGGTCTCTTTATTAGGTCTTGTTTCTCTCTATGAAGTTAGCCCTTCTGCTGACCAGCCTCTAA